>APFE030816019.1:65941-268865 GCA_000404065.3 Pinus taeda
CCATTTTTCCTATATACCATGGAGATTCGCCCATTTATTATACATGTAAATTTAGGGGGTTCTTAAAATTTTCCCTGGTCAAAGACTTTGATGACAGATGCATTATACTGATTCAGGTTTGTTTTTTTGTTTTTTTTTGTTTTGTTTTGTTTTGTTTTGTTTTTTGTTTTTGTTTTTGTTTTTGTTTTTGTTTTGTTTTGTTTTGTTTTTGTTTTTGTTTTTGTTTTTTTGTTTTGTTTTTGTTTGTTTTTGTTTTTGTTTTTTTGTGTTTTTTTGTTCTAATGTGTTTTTGGAGTTGTTGTAGCAACAACACTAGAGAGAAGTATTGCATGCAAAATATTCCAAAGGTTCAGGATCGAGATCAAGTTGAATTCCTTTCTTGTTGAGAGGGAGTGTTGAAAATAGCAATAAGAAATGTTAAAAATAGAATCCAGAAATTCCAATTTAATTTGTCCTTGAATTAAATTGTAATTATTTTCTCATAGCAACTTGTAAACAGTTAATTAAGTTTAATTAACTTAACTATCTTAGTAATTTTGAGTTGGAAGTATTTATGAAGATATGTTCTCCTTAAGTTTTAGGGATCTAGGATGAGTTTAATTGTGAGTTGTAATTAGATAACTTATTTTACTGAGTTATGTTTAGTTAAATTAGTTCCAAATTGTTTGTGGAATTAATAGAGATTTAATAGTCAGTTGGTGCACTAGTCCATCCACAAGTGCCACTCTAGTTAACTGAAGATTCCCTCATCAGAAAATCATGCATGTCAATTCTCAGGAAGACCCAATTGAGACTAGAGTGCAGGGACTGTATACTATCAGTTGTATGATTTATTGAGTTGTATAGATCATGCATGCAATCAAGAACTAGACCTAGATTGGATTGTACGGGTTTGGAAGCACTGGATTCCCATTAGTTTGGGCTATTCAACCATAGGAATTGCGTAAGGAAATAGGGGATTGGAGAGTAGCAGAAGAGGCTAAGGATTTGGCTTGAGCTAGCTTGTAAGATAAGAGTTGGTTATACTTGTGCAAAAATGTTATACTGAGAGAAAGCTTTGTATCTTCACTCATATTTCTGATTAATGCAATACAAATAGGCGGTATTTTGAGTAGTGGATTTCCCTAGATAAACTTATTTTGTTATGTGCCGTTGATTTATCGTCTTCTTTTTCATATTGTTTTCATTGATCTATTAGCTTCCACTGGTTTAAAGTAGAAGTAGAGTCTTGTCATGTGCTTTAGTAAATTGCATGAGTTTGTGAATCTACAATATTTTTCTAAACAACTATTGTTTCAAACCCCTTAGTGTCGTTACATGGTTTGTTTTATTATTCTTATGTTTTTTTCCAGTGCCATATCCTCCTAAGTCATTGTTTCCTAAGTGTCGTCATCTAACCCTTGGAAGCGATTTTGTTATCTTGTCCATGGTTAGATGAACTCATAAATTTTCTTGACTTAGAAACTATCCTTTTCACCATGATGACACTCGAAAAGCATATGAAAAGCACAAAAAAAGTAAAAAAAAAAAAGAAGCAAGAAAATCACCCTTTAAGGAAAAAAGAACACTTCAAGATCATGAAGACATGCTCTTGCTACTTAAGTGCATTCCTTTGTGTTGAAGACATGTGCCCTTCTAAAATGCATGTATGAGCCTCCTTGTTCACTAGTAGAAAATCAGAAATTAGTGACTAGGTGATTAAAAAAGTTGGTCATCATTGCTTTTCCAAGTGAAATACTACCAAAATTGAGCAATATTAAGTAACCCAACTAAAAACGACTATCATAAATGACTAATTTAGTCCTAAGTTAAAATATATGATTAGCGAATAAATAATAAAACTAAAAATGACTAATTTGAATAAGTAATTTAGTCTAGGAACAAAAGTACGATTGCCTAACAAGTACCGAAATAATATGCATCAGTCATTTATGTTAGTCATTTTTATTTTGTCACTTTAGAAATATAAACTTATAAGTGATAGGGGATTCAAAGGTTGTTATACATTGGCTGAAATGTTATACTTCCTTAAACACTTCTTTATTGGATTAGTCGATGATTAAAATTATGGAGCTTATTAGGATATTCAAGGCTATATCCTTTCATCACATTCACAGGGAATTAAATTCAAAGGCTAACATATTATCCAAATGAGAATGAGCTTATAGCCGACTCAAATACATTATGAAGAATACCTATAAGGAGAAGTGTTGGTTAATTAGTAGAGGACACATTTCCTTTAGTTGAAAACTTAACCTTTCATGCATATCTACATTTTTTTATTGTTAGGGTCATATTCATTGAACTTAAGATACTAGTTTTTAACTTGCATATCAAGTTGTTTATCTAGTTTGAAAGTACCTTATGAACATAACAAAATTAGAATCTCATGAATTTTTTTTGAATCCTATGGATATTTTGATATTGCTTGAACATTAGATGTTGCACATATTAAAATATCGTGTCATACAAGTGAAGTAGATTTAGTATACATTAGATTATGTAAATTACACCTTGGCATTAATATTAATACAAAAATGATGTTTTTTTTATTGGAATTTTTTTTTGTGGAAGAGGTTTGATGACACCTTGCCTTGCCCATCCATGACACTACGTATAGGAAGAAGTTGCTTTATCTACCACATTTAGCTTGGTATCTATGATACATGTGTATATGGTATTTTCAATGTGTATTATTTTTATTGCAACCACTTAATCACTCCATTCTAAATCTTGATGCTTTGGCTATAAATTCTAAGCATAATTCTTCCATGGTATTTCATAATTTTACTCAAATAAATGTCATATTTGATGGTAGGGGTATAATATTTATTAATTTGAATAGCTACACATCCATGTTATTGTACCCTTATTTCCCACTAAAAAATTTCAGCTCCACCTTACATTTTTGGCAGGAATGAAATCTTGTTCACTGAGCTTGACCGAGTTAAAAAGATAAATGGTAATGAAGTGTAAATTTATTTTAATTTCTAGCTTGTAACCATACCGGTGGATCAAAAACATTCAGATAAATTTATTTTTTTTATGGGAAATATACTCTGATGGAAATTTTAGATACAGAGAAATGTAAGTGAGCGAAAATGATGATGCATTTTTTGGAGAATGCTGAGAAGAGCCATACTGATTGATCGAAAACATTTAGATATACTTTTTATGGGAAATATACTCCGATGGTAATTTTAGATACACAAAAATGTAAGTGAGAAAAAATGACAATGGGTTTTTTGGAGAATGTAGAGAATAAGAAGATGGGTTTGAATTTTGGTCATGGAATGAGATCGAAATTTACTAGCTTTAGTATTGTTGCTATTCTCAAGGAAAAACCAAGACTAGCTCAATCTCTGAAGGTTCTAACAAGAGCTCTGCAAACACCAATCCCTATGTTGGTATCCTATAGCACTGCATTAGCAAAAGGATTTTGGCTGAGGGAAAAGGTGCCCATGCCCATATCATCAAAATTGGAGAAGAAGGAGCTACTGGACTATCTCTAGGAAATCATCTTCTTCACATGTATTCCAAGTGTGAAAGCATGGAAGACGTGCGACAAGTCTTTAACAAAATGCAGGTTATGTGAAATATGTTCGATTGGAGAATGCATGCGAGTTGTCTGAAAAAATGGCTAAACACGATGGGGTGTCTTGGAACTTGATGCTTGTCAGGTATGTGAAGCATGGGATGGTTGAAGAAGCCTTGAA
This sequence comes from Pinus taeda, assembly GCA_000404065.3. Lineage (NCBI taxonomy): Eukaryota > Viridiplantae > Streptophyta > Pinopsida > Pinales > Pinaceae > Pinus > Pinus taeda. Next base: position 69,658 of record APFE030816019.1, read on the forward strand.
ACTTCATCAACAAATGCAACATTTGGTCGTAAGACAAGATGAGTATCCTCTCGCGAGTGTACTTAGTGCTTATGCATTCTTACCTGATCTACAACATGGAAGACATATACATGATTTTAATATTAAAGGGGGTTTTGAGTCAATCACTTTTGTGGAGAGTTCCCTTGTTGACATGTATGAAAAATGTGGATGCGCCGAGGATGCTCAGTGCATCTTTGAGAAGATGCATGAACGAGTAGTGTTATGGACAAGCATGATTGATGGGTATCCTTACTATGGAAACATGGAAGATGCATGCCATGTTTTTGATGAAATTCCTAAACGGAATGTATTTTCATGGAATGAAATGCTAGCAGGATATGCACAAAATGGGCTAGGTGAAGAGGCTCTGAAATTATGGTGTCAAATGAAAAGGATTGATACTGCTATAGACAGTGTTACCTTTGTGGCCGTTATGAGTGCTTGTGCTAGCTTGGAAACTCTAGAGCAAGGTAAGTAGGTTCATGACTATGTTATTAGAACTGGATTTGAGTCAGATGCCTTTGTAGGGAGTGCTCGTCCTGACATGTATGCAAAATGTGGTAGTATAGAGAATTCCCACCAAGAATTTGTGAATATGTGAAAACAAGATGTAGTATCATGGAACACTATGATCATAGCTTATGCCTAGGATGGGTACGACAAGGAAACCCTTTAGATCTTTGCACGAATGTTATAGGAAGGCATGAAGGAAAACCACATTACCTTCATTGGTGTCCTTTTTGGATGCAATCTTGCTAGCCTAGTAGATGAGAGTTGTCGTTACTTTGATACAATGAGGAACGATCATGGAATTGCACCAATAATTGACCATTATGGATGCATTCAACTGTCGACATTGACCAAAACTCTCTTCTAAATGGATTTTTTGTGGCCGCCTTATGCATGTATTAGCCATGGATTTTGACTAGTGTTAACTAAATTATAACGCTGAACAAATTGCTTTAAAAAGGGCCAACTAGTAAGGACTATGTATTGGAATAATAAATCTCATAATGCAAGTTTACATATTACCTAACATATCATGAATCACAATTTCCACCGCCCATGGATTTCTGGATTTTATGAAGGTAAAAGTTGCTACACACCATCTATCCCATAGCACCCTATTTTACACCATGTTTCTTCTAACATTTCTCTTGCCTTTTGTATTAATTTTCACTCGGGCGATTACTCTGGATGATTTTGAGGACTGCACTTTGCTTGGTAACAACATATAATATATGGGTTTTTGATTCATTTATGAAAAAAATTATTTGGGATTATTTTATTTTTTTCGGCTTATTTTGGATGTGCACATCTTCTTTTTATAGATTTGATGGGGAAATTTTAGTAAACTTTGGGGAGCAGAGTGTTTAGATAAAATCATTTGGTGAAAGTTGTGTTAATTGTTTGTATTTGGATTATTTTTATGTAGATTCTTTGGGGAGTTTGGGATCAAGGCTTTTGAAGAGGGAAAATGATTCACGTATAAGTCATGCCACCTCTCCCATTCATCGATCAATCTAGTGAAACATAGTTCTCTAGTTCATAAATACATGGTTGTTCTATCTGAAAGCTTATGCTTAATTTGGTTGTCTTTCTTGCATTCATATTACTAGTTTTGTCTTGATTTGGTTACCTTTAATTGATTATGTTGTTAGCTGGTATTTAGAATCTAGAATTGTTCCTTGTGTTTGTTCATCCTTCAGGTTTAGGGTTTAATGTAGTTAGTTTCATTGGATTTCTAGTTTTTATATTTTAAGTTAATCCTAGGACTTTAATGACATGTCATATATGAAAGCATGACTCTATAACAATGAAAGATGCTCTCCAAGCTAATGATACAAGTCAAATTTTGTCAAAAATCCTCCTCAGAATTAGACTGGGTTTTGGTCAATACTTGATTTTTGCTTAATTTAGGTTACATGCTTTTTTTGAGTGAATGTTTCCTAACGTTTTAATGGGATAAGTTATTGCTGAAGTTTTTACTTAGCTGAGTTGCAAGGTCAAGTCTCCCATTTTTATTTATTTATTTATTTTTATTTTTTTTTATGTTTGTGTAGAGATGTTACTAAGTCAAATTCATATGATATTGTTTTCATATTGTATTTATGGTTCTATAGAAGGGCATAATTGAGTATGTTCACCCACTATATAATGGCTTCTGTTACTCATTAAGGTTTCTAATTCATGGACATTTTAAGATGGCACATGTATGGTGCAGAGAATGGCCAAAGATATTGGTGTCTTCATTCAAGCAAACAATAAAGCACTCATCAAATGAATGGTAGTTTCAAAGTGGTTCAACATTTCTCAAGCATGCATTAGTACATGCTATTAAAATCATGCATCCAAACATCACAAGCTTGTGGGAGTTGTTTTCATACAATTACAAGGAAAAACCACCTTCTTTCAAGCTTGCTGTAGGTTATATCTCTTATTTAGTAACTAAAATTGAGTTGAATAGTTTTTCCTATTATTCATTATTCAACGATAAATATAATCTGTATGTTTTCTTCCCAACCCCACTCGACCAAAAACTTATTTAAACTAGGGTTTTCTTGCCCATTTGTCAATATATAATAATTAGCAATGAAAAACAACTAAGTATGAATAAATTATAGTGGATCCATAATTTTTGTGGTTCATCTTTGACTTTCTTCCTCACTCTGGCACATATCTCTCTTCCTGGTGCACTTTATACCCTTAAAGAGTTGATCAATTCTTTTATTGAATACTATGTATATTTGACTATTCATACATGTATTTTTTGGCATTTTCCCTATGTATTCAGATAAATAGTAAAAGAACTACATTATTCCAGGGGAAGTTGATGATAAACATGTAGAGGAAGGGAAATTTACCCTAAACACGCCGGTTGAGCTGCATTTGGCTTTGAAAGATGGAGAGAATGGAGGCACTTCTGAGCCAACCTACACCTATCACTTGTAAGTAGATCTGCATATGGAATCCAAGATTTGATCTGCAATGGGCACCCCATGACTTACAGTTACATTGCAACCCAACCTGTAAATTAGTGATATGATTTTCAATTTGGGCCTAGTCTGCTCAAAGATTGCAACATGATGTGAAAATTCATTCTTGTAACTAGATATTACTTTTCTTCCCTACAAATTCTTTTCGCTATCCCTAGAATTTGTAGTGCCTCCCACAACTTTCTTATTTCATCTTTACTTGTGATTATGTGTCTAAATTCCTTGTCTTGAATCTTTGGCATTGTGCAAATATTAATAAAGTGAAACATTCATAAGCCCATAATGACCTTGAGCCACTTTGGATTCCAATCACTTAGGATTTTCATGGATAAAAAAGACAACTATTGAAAAGAGAAATTTTAAGGTGCACTAACATGATAGAGAATTACAGAGTTGGTACAATGTTGAAGCACAATTTTATTTTTTTTCCATTTGTGTCCATTGTGTGACTTGAACTTATATGTTTTTGGGATTTTGAGTTCATTCTACAAACATAACATAGGATAAAGTTGAAATTATTTTCATTTTGAATCACAATTTCATTTCCTTCATGTGTGTGCATTGTGTGGCTTGATCGTACATTTTTGAGATGTTGAGTTCATTCTATAAGGGGATGGGTGAGACTTCTTTGCATCTGACATGATTTTAATTTAACTGTATCTTCTTATGCAAAGGAACTTTGTTGAGAGCATGGCTGGATATTCCATATTGTGCTACCTTCTTCAGGTATATCTCGTGCATAGGATTTTTTTTACCATTGTTCAATTCAATATGAAGTTTACACCCGGTGATGCTTTTTATTTCTTTGTGTACAAGGATAAAATATGGAAAATTAGAAAAAGGCAACTTACAAAAATTCATAAATTATGGGTAAGGTCCATTTGGGATTTTAAATTATGGAGCATTACAAGTTCTTTTTCTTACTTTCCCATGCTTCTTATCTTGTTTCTTCCCTATCTTCTTGAGCAGGTTGGTGGTTTTTATCCAGAAACCGACACTAATGAAATTAAACAAGGTATGGCCTTTTAGATCAAATAAAAATTTCTACTACTTTTTAGCATATTTGTGTATTGGCATTTCAAGGAGTTGATATCTTTTAAGAAAATAATTTTTGAACTCTACAACAACCTTAATGTGTGTGTGATACTAATTAATATGCTTCAAATAAATCACTCTTAAAAAGTAACATATATGGATATAAAAGAAGCAATTTGTTGAAGAATATTTCAAGTGATATTAAGTTAAATATCAAGGCAATACTTTACATGTAGTGACGTTAGTAGGCAGACTCTGCAATTCAAAGAATATTGAACCTGAACTTGCATGGAATTGGGTATGGAAGATGATACAAAAACACCACTAGTACAAAATGGGAGATTAGTGACTAGGCGACTAAAAACGTTAGTCACCACAATTATTTCAAGTGAATTACTACTAAATTTGAGCAATTTTAAGTGACCCAACTAAAAACGACTAACTTAAATGACTAATTTAGTCTAGGGATACAATATATGACTAGATAATAAGTGACCCAACTAAAAATGACTAATTTAGTCCAAGGCTAAAATATATTACTAGATAATATGTGACAACATTAAAAATGATTAACATAAATGACTACTATAGTTCAAGAATAAAAATATATAACCAACTAACAAGTACAACAAGTGTATGAATTAGTCATTTATGCTAGTCATTTTTAATTGTGCCAGTATGGAAATGGAAAATTGCAATTTGGATACTAAAGTGTTACATTTCACTAAATTTTAACACTGCAAATGGATTCAGAGACCCCCTTAAATGGATTTCACTAAATTTTAACACTGCAAATGGATTCAGGGGTTCTATGAATCCATCTGCGTTGTTAAAATTTAGAGACCCAGTTGTCTCTAAAGATGTCTGCAATGTTAAATTTTAGGTAGGTGGATTCAATGACTCCCTTAAAGGGGTCTATGAATCAATCTATAATGCTAAAATTATAATAGTTTTATACAATATAGAGTATAAGTTTACAATATATAATAGTTTTACCCTCCCTCTGGAAGAAGGGACAAGAAAGAGAGTTTGAAATCGATATAGAAGGGTTTTAAAGGGTAATATGAATTTGTTCCTCACATCTTAGAGAGATGACACACTATTTTTTGTGGGGTTTTTTTGGTGTTGTTACATACCATGGTTGATTATTGCAATAGATTCATAAAGATAATGATTTTGTTAGTTTGAATTTAAAGTATGTTGATTTAAACTTGGTAGATTACAAAACTGAGGTGAAACTGAGGCACAAGATTAGGTGTAGTAAGGTGAGAGATATAGTCAAGATTGAATTAGCACACATTGACGAAAATCATCATCAACACCTATCTTCGTCTGATTTATGTCACAAAGATTAACTATGTGTAAATTTTTCTTTTGTTTGTAAGTTTATGCGAGTCTTGAAATGACTGCATGACTAACCGATGGCTTGAGTAGTCACAACCCAGGGGCATCTAGCGATCAAAATCTAGATCACTTCTGGCCTAGGCCGCATGAACCAGCCCTTAGCATGGATGGATTTTTTCCCATGGAGTTTCGAATCAATGACCTTTACACCACAAAATGCCTTAAGAAAACACCATGTCATCCTATATTCTCTCATAAACAACTCTTGGCAAATATTACTTTCATTGTTATTTTTGGTTTTTTTCCAATACTTAAATTTTATAATGTTTTAACTATCTGTAAATATTAATTCAATGGTATTGTTGGTTATATATATATATATATATTCGGATTTTCGTGTTTACATGTCCATTATTGACCCCGCTACAGGGAGGGTAGCACAACATGTGAACCCGAGATCTCTGGTTTGACGAGACTTCATTCCACAGCCATTGCCACTTGAGCTACCCTAGGCGGACATTTTTGGTTATTTTTCAATATTTAAATTTTATCCATTTAAAAGAAAAATCAAAAAACATATGATAACTCAATCTTCAAACCAATAAAGGGGATAACCATCACTAATTGATATATGCTAAAGTAGGTTGACTCATCATTATTATTCAAGGAAAACCATGCCACATGTAATTACCCACTGGTGGTCAGTAAGGGGGCATGCTTTCACTCCTTCAAGATGCCTCTAGGTCTTGGGTTGTTAGCGTTTTCCCTCACGTTCAAAGAAAACGAGCTCTAAGCCAAGAAAAAATAGTTTTAAGACATACTCTAAATTTTATCCATTCTTATATTAGTTATATTTTCTTTAAGACTAAATATATGTGAATTTTTTAAAACATTTAAATAGATTTATATTCTATTTACCAAATTTAACAAGTATATAAATTATATAGATAATTTTTAATTTCAAATAGAAAAATATTTAACAAAAAAATATATATTTACCCCAAAAAAAATGAAAATAAATATTATTGTATAACTAATATTTAAATAAGTTTTAGTTTTTCAATGTAGCATACTAAGACAAAGCATTCAAACACTTTCCTTTCCTCAAGAAATACTATCCAAAATAAATCTAAAATTAAATTAATAATATCTATAAAAAGTAGAATATGGAAAAAGATTTTACATAAGATGGTAGTGTGATAAATTCGAAAAAAATTACCGCTCAAAATTTTGAATGATGTAATGGAAAGGTCTCTTCCTTCACAACATTTATCTTCGCTATAAAATTGATATCGAACATAACTACCAATTTCAAAGTAATATAAAAATGAATAAATAAATAAATCCTCCCGCCACAATAGTCTTCCTTGAAACCAGACCCCTGCTTAGGCTACCAAATGTGTAAATTTTGCATTGGCTTCCCAAGAGGAAGGGACATCGACTTCTCAGAAATTGACTGCAAAATCAGATTTCAGGAACTAATGGACTTCGAATTTGAAGCTTTCCCTAGACTATAGGAGACATTTACATTTTTTTCTTGTTCCATTTGAAACAAAATTCCCTAGACTATAGGAGACATTTACATTTATTTCTTGTTCCATTTGAAACAAAATTCCTTAGAAATGGAGGCCCATCTAATCGAAAATATTTGCATTGAACATTTCCAGTGTTCTTAATTTTGTATGTCAAGGCCCTCATGATCGAATCACCTTACACCCAACTGCATCATTTTCAACCTGAAGGTCACTGCATAGTAGAATGCGTAAAAAGAGTACAAATCCATGAAGAGGGCCGTAATGACCACTACTGGCAGGCCAAAGGAAATCGTAAATATAAATGTTTGTACCCTTCCATACCTTACTCCTTTAAATTTTCATTTTTTTCAAACTTTTTAGGGCCCCGGGAGGTCAAATAAATCTTTACTATAACAATGACATTAAGTTGAATACAGGAACTAATGACATATGATGTTTTCACACCTGCAATGACCCCAATAAATTTGAAACCCTGACTTATTTTGATTTTACAAAATCCAAATTTCTGATGTCTATCACATCATTTGGGTATGGGAATAATGCATCTAATCCTTATGTTCTCACAACAGAAACAACTTCTTTTCCTCTGAAATTTAAGTGTCACATTCACTCCTTCTAGTTATAGTGTAACCAAATTCTAATTCGTTGGAGCTCTGTAATTTGTGTCAGTGACACTTAGGGTCACAGTATATTGGGGACTGTGTTCGGCATTCACCTACAAATGGCATATAGTCGTTAGATATCCCATTGGATTTTTTGTTGCAAGTCACTCAATGGGCCTGGATCTCATATTGTTTTGGCCATGACTCCCTTTGAATTCAGTTGCATCGCAGTTGCTTTAGCGGTGAGGTTTTACCTTTATCTGTTGGTGTTTATGATGCATTGATCATTAACCATTTTTCCAGATCCCATACTGTGGTTGTCTTGTTGTGGTTTTTCATGGCTGTGCTTGTTTAGGGTTAGCTGGAAATCTCATATATGTTTGTGCTTTCAGCATGTTTTTCCCTGCATACTTGTGTGTCAGTTCATGACAATAGAATTCTTCCTGACCAAGCATGTGTTGTTCCCTTGTGAATGATGGATATTTGATTCTTTATGACCATGTATGTGTTGCTCCCTTGCATGATGCCTGAGTAGTTATGAAGGGATGGTTTCCTTTAGGGTTTCTACCAAGCTCTCGTTGCTCTTGCATGAGCATCTGTGATCTTGGAAATTGTTTTTTTATTTTATTTGCATCTGTGTGGCCCTGTCCAAACCTTCTCAGTGCTTTTCATGTTCTTGGTTCTCTCATTTTCATTCTTGGACTTTATGTTTTCTACCCTTTGTCACTTTCTACAGATACAACCTTTCTAATGTCCACATTTTTTTGTAACATGATCTATGCACTCTAATTTTTGTATCAAATGAATTTTGAAGCATATTTCAAATACAAAAACACTCTAGATTGAGATTACAACTTTTATTTTTCCATAGACCACCTTCATCTCCAATATCATCAACCAAAATCTCATTTAACTGAGAAATCAATACTCACACATCTTCTGCACATACTTGTAGCCACAATTTGTTTGTTCACAACTCATATCTTTCATATTATTTATTACATTTTTTAGTGTTTGTTTCTTGTGAATGATAAGGAGCAGGTGAAGACCTTACGTAACATCTGCAAGAAGATGTTTTCCCTATAGCATTCCATGGGAAATCGTCAACACCATTCACATAAATGCAAGAATCCTAGAAGTTCCAATAATGAAAAGTAAGAATGCAAGTCATTTCCTATGATACCAAGCCACTAATAAAAACCCCTAAATTATGACCAAAAAAATATCTATACTTGCCCCAATTTCCTAAACATTGACAAAAAAACAATCCCACACTATTTTCCATAGGAATAAGGGCTCATCTCTCAACCCAACATCAATTATGCTACTTGTCTATCTGGCTATCAGCATACATATCTCTCTATGCAGGGAAAACCCTAATAGGGTTTGGGCCAAGGACTGCGCGGACAAGAGAGGGGCAAGAACCTTTGTTGTTCCCTCTTGTTTAATCAAATTTAGTTTTTGATGACTTATGTCTTCAAATATTCAGTAGCAAATGTTGCATGCCCTTATCATAGAAATTTGCAGTTTGCAAAAGTAGACTAAAAAATTGCTTATATTTGTGGTTGAAAGTTTGAAAATAGGTTGGAAACAAGTAAGGAAGTAGTCTAAAGTAGACATTTTAGGGAGAAAAAAAATTACTCTGGGTAAAGCCTATGTATCTTGTGGATATCCATGTAATAGGTTTTCAACCCGGACAATATCGGAAGCATCCCAAATGAGTCAGAATTGCATATTTTGAACACTCATTCATAGTAAATCAATATTTTATTTAAAAATATTCATTATTCAAAAATTTTCTTTTTCCTTGAGGATGAGCAGAGTGTCTTCTTGAAATATCATACATTTCATCTTACTTACATAGTTCAGCTCCAGAAGTCTATCTATCATATGAATATCTTCGAAAATCTACATTCAACCATATTTTATTTAGTTCTGCATGTTTTTTGTTTTTTTGTCTCTGTTATTTGATAATATTTCCATGTAATTTTCTAATCACCAAAACTTATTTACTTTTTATTATCATTCTTTTATATCCCCTAATTATCAAGATTCTCTAATAATCACTTTTTTGGACTTGGAAAGCTTTCTTTTGGTTCATTGTCTACTTTTCTATAGATTTTGTTTTCACAAATAGGTACCTTCAACGAGAAGATACAAATGGTATTGGAGAAACCCTTTTTGTTTAGTGAAAGAAATTTCCAAATACTTGGGAGGACTGATAATCCAAGAAAATAAAAGTGTGGTAATGTTCATTTAATGTGATATGAAGAAGTTCATTGATGATATAGATTCTACATTGTTTGTACTAATATGTCTAGAAAGACAAACTCAAGAAACTGGATATTAAGAACTAACATTAGAGGCAAAAGGTAATGGGGTTTATGGATGCAAATTATTGGATATTCATGGAAAAATGGTTGATTGATTAATAAATGTCTTGACCAAGTGTTCTTTAGTAGAAATATGGCATCCTGAATCTTTTAATAGTTGATCTTTCTTGCCTTAGAGTTTAGTTAATATCAAACCAATTTTCATTATGTATCATACCATGTGACAAAGTCATTCTACCACTATCAGAATGGAATGAGTTAAATTTGTATCATCACTATTTCCAACTAAAGAGGCATGGCGACTTTAGTGGATGCTAGTAGACTATGATATGATGCACTTGGTGACATGTGTTTCCATTTCTACATATTCTCCATAGAGGAGCATCTTCTGATGCATTTCACACTTCATTATGAAAAACTAAATATTTGGAGGCATGATTCATCTTCTAGTGGGATTTACAAAGAAATGGGGAGGTTTATAAATAAGATAAGATAATATAAGATAATTATATTTGTGTCCAACTAATGATCACAAAGTAGGTAAAAGGGATTGTTGAGTACAATGATGTCCATAAAATGCGGGAGAACCAAACGATCTCCTATAAAAAAATATAATGCATGAATATAAAAGGTACATTGCAGAAACATAAACAATAAAATGTATGGACTTCCTTGACAGAGAATATCCAGGGGATAATGGGTTGGAGGATGCGACCCATCTCTCCTAACATCTGAGGCTGACTAAAGAACACTGGAAAAAATTCCACAAAGTTTGTTGGCTTGATGAAGGGCAAGTGGGAGATGCAGACTGTCGACTAACTCATTGTCTGGGGGAGTTTGCACACTGTTGAGGTCTGAAGGACCTAGTCCATCTCCCAGGGATGGATCTAAGATGGTTTCACTGCTGAGGTCTCGTGTGGTGGGGTGAGGTCCCATAGATCCTCACTAGTCTCGATTTTGAATATGAAAAGGTATCAATTATTCTCTTTTTGCCCATCTCTGAAAGTAGTACCCTGAAAAATGTTGTGATCCTCTGTGTGGGGTCTGGTTTTATGGGAGGATGAAGAATATGTGCTTGAAAATTGAGAAACTCCTACATATATAGGGCCAAACATCTCTAATCGGGATACCTGAAAACGTCTGCGAGGGTGTGAGAGTCTCTGAACAAGCAATGGAACCTTCCTCTAATCTCGTAATAGATATGGCATCCAAAATGAAGTGCACCTTGGTCTCTAATTCTTGTAAATGACATTCCTGGTAGATTCAGTCTAGTCTATCAATCTAGTGGTCCATCTCTACTTGAATTATATTAGAACCTACTTTGAATTGGCCTACGGGAATGTGAAGAGCATGCATCCAGTGGTGAAATGTATATTGGGGACGAATAATGAACCCACATCTCAACTCCAAAATGTGCTGAACATAAAAGGCCGTCTTTGGGCTCAACCCTCCTAGAGGATTGACCCAAGTGACTTGGATGAACTGCCTATATATGTCCTCCTTGATGATTTTCTTTAGATTTTGTCTAGTAGGTAGAAGGTGACCAAGAGCATCCAAGGAATATCGGAAAGGAGGGAGACTATCCAACTGAATTCCCACTGACTCTAAGAGATATGAAACTCTTGTAAAATTACATCTATCCTAACCTAAGTGACTAAAGCAAGCAATAGTCTCAGAAGAGAAATATGCCAAATAAGGGTAATGGTCCCTACTCTTTATCGAGTTCGCAAATCCCTGGACACAATGCAAGAATGAGACAAAGATAAAGACTCTCTCAAGCTGAAACGGATGAGCTCCAAACTCTGCAAGGATGATGTGATGAGCTATTATCTGTTTGCATCCAATGATGCAATGGAGAAGAAGAGTCTTGACTCTCTCAACTGAAGCCCAATCTAACCCAATTAAAGATGGCCCCCAAATCTCTCAGCCATATAGAATAGTGGGACAGATCAAGGTGTCCATGAGGCTCATCTTGGATGAGATGTCTTCGAAGTGATGTTGAAAGCACTATCTCCCGAGAAGGTCTAAGGATGCATATCCTTTTTTGACCCAAGTTTGAAGTGCTAGTTGAAAACTGAAGCGGGGTCTTGAGAATTGCATCCCCAAGTATGTATACATGCTAGTGATCTCAACCTCCTCACCTTGGAATAGGAAGTGAAGGTCCGAAGTTTTCTTCACCTGACTGAAGATCATAACCTTGGTTTTACCCAAGTTGACTGTCAATTGGTGAAGATCGCGAAAAAGAGCTAAGAAATCAAACTTCCTCTGTAATCCTTTTGGAGATGAGGAGAGGAGGACCACATCGTCAGCAAAGAGTAGAATAGATATCATGACCTGGTGAATAAGGCAACCATAAATGTCATGCATATGCTCATGTAGAAAAGCCTCCAACTCATCAATATAGATCCTAAACAAGGTAGGGGACAATGGAAAACCATGTTTAACGCCAATAGTGCTTCGGATGAAATCAGACATCCCGTGAGCCATGCGAAGACGACCAAGGATAGACTCATATAGGTGCGTAATAATTGTCAATAGGCTCTCCGAGATGCCAATATATATGAGTCTCTAGAGTAAGTCTTCCCTCGGAATAGATTCAAAAGCTTTGTGAAAATCTACAAAACAACAATAAACTTTCGAAGAGTGTTTTCATGCCTCCTTAATCACAATGAAAAGGGTGAAGATGTGGTCAATGGTTTAATGAGCTGCTCAAAAAATTTCTTGTCCCCTAGCTCTGAGTTGTCTCTGCTCAAATTCATTGGAGAGCTTCCTATGTATAATAGTAGCATACAAATTCGATAATGTGTGACCCACCATGATTGTTCTGTAGTTATTAGGATTTGAGTTGGGACCTGATTTGTTAATCAGATGGATGATGTGGTGTGACCATGCGGTTGGAAAACATCATGGAGTACATGGTTGAAGAGATCAGCCAAATAAATAACCAAAGCATGGAAATAGTGTTTAAAGAACTCTTCTTGATAGCCTTCCTTATCAGCTACTTGACTGTTGCTCATCACCCAAATGGCCTCTCTATTATCTTTTTCTGAGAATATGTAACGGGAAGGGGGTGGGGAGGTAACATGAATTTGGCCCTACCATGGAATATCATAAAGGTTGGAAGTGTGAGAGAACGTGGATGTAAGGTCTAGTTTAGATGGAAGAGGGGAACATCGGGGAAGGATGGTATGACAAAATTGTTTAGGGGAGTGGGCAAGGAGAGCAGAAAGTTTCTGTCTTCTATGAGAGACAAAGAGTCATTTCTTGCGACCAAGGAGACGATGATAAGAAGATTTGAGGTCAGGGTATAAGGGTTGAGAGAGGGTGAAAGCATATCGAAGTTCTTGATGTAGATTATTTCATTCTTCATCGTAACATTTGTTCATGGGGCAAGATCCATTTTTTCGGTTGGTGGAAGTGGAATGAGTGGAGTGAGGGAAGGATTTGAGTGCTACTTCCCAAATGGAAGATGAGAGACGAGTGTATTTAGTGGAAGAAAAATCAAGCAAGGAGAACTGGTTCTCTAAAGGGAGAACCTTATGTAGAGTAGAGGAGAAGATGTCAGGATCACCTTCGTCAAATCGAAAGGTGGTTTGTGGTGGGTCCCGAGAGAAAGGATGGGGTGGAAGGGGAGGGTCAAACCAGAGAGAGAAGGAAAGAAGTGCATGATCAGTAAGGGGGATTGGGGAGACTTAGAGATGGTGAATAAAAGGGAGCAAGTTCTAGCTAGGTAGGACATAATCAACTACACTCGCACCCCCACCATATTGGTGACAAGCGAGAATCTGGGAAATAGGGAAGACCATCTAGAATTAATGACTCATGTGATTCTCCCAACTATAATAGATGCTTACCATAAACTGTTGTGGGCCCCAAATCATCATCTGACATCCGATGAAGCCCAACTTAGTCTAGATCTATCTCTTGGGTACAAAACACATCCTCTGATCGATAGTGGAGAGGGATCTGGAGATCTATAGTACGAGCATTGAAGTCACCTAGGAGGATGACTTCCCCAACAATAGAGTATTAGGTGATTCCAGTGTACAAGTCTATAAATGGGTCCCCATTTGAGCCATTATGGACGATAAATGGTGAAGAGGTTGGCGGAAAGTAACAGATTGTAATGTAGGTGTCCCTTGGATGAGAGACTTTGGCGCTAATATGAATCCACATAAATTTGGAAAACCCATCTTTTAATACCATAGATACCCTATTCCGGAGTAATTCACTATCTAAAAAAAAACTCCACCTGATCCGCTGACCCATCCCGAGCTCCTTGTCTCCTACCTACAAACTGAGAACCAATGGTAACCTACGATATTTGGGAGAGGTCGAACAAGGCTTGCATGAGTCTCGGTCACAAAGAGGATGTCCACTTATTTGAGATAATCATACTAAAGTCCCGACGATGACTAGAAATATCCATTGCCATTCCAACAACGGATAGAGATGCATGTACCCTGTCATCTTCCCAAGCGGGCCCATCATTTGGAACCTCCAGTTTGAGGTTCCCACCCAATTGGGAAGGAGTCCCGAACTATTGCCCAAAGATTCCTGATAACTGCTCATTTCCCTGCCTGTCGTGCTACCATAACTTGTTCTATGGATTGTTTAAGTTCCAAAACTTATGCTCGAGTGAGGTCCTCATCCAAGAAAATATTGTTGGGGAGAGAAAATGACTTCCACTTAGCCCTAAGGGCGCAGAGTCGATAAGATGCAGTTTGGAACCTAAGGAAGAGAGTGGATTCGTAACCCAACTAAGCTCTATCCAAAGCTACATCAGGGAGGCTAAGGGTATCCTGAAGGAACCTAGCCCCCACTTCCATAGGATGCAGAGAGGAGTGAGGTAACAAGAGACCTCTCACCTTAAGATTCAATTCAATCAGTCATCTTGTGCGTTCTTCCACAAGTTTTGCTTGCACCACCTCCTCAATTGCTGCAAAAGGGGTAGGAGTTTTATCCTTTGCCCAAACCAACTGTGCCCAAGAATTAGTGTGTGTCTTAGTTTCTTGTTTGAAGGTGGCCTATTGGGATCATATTTCTTCCTGCTTGCTTTTAAGGTTGATAATTTCTACATGCAATGAATCATTTGGAGGATGGAGATTTTCATGCTCTTTTCTTTCATGTAATATCTTCTTAAGGGATAAAGTATCCCCTTCCACCTCCAAAAATCTGGTATAGAGGGTGTGTATTTTAGAATGGAGCTTGTTGTTTTGAGTTTCCACAAATTCCATTTTTTTCAAAATTTGTTTTACTTGGGTTGTCCAAAACGAAAAATTCGACTCCATGGTTTTTTCATGGACCCCATTTTCAAGCTTCACCCCTTGACCTTTAGCCACTGTTACTGTGGGTTCAGGCGAAGCTGGAGGCTTTGACAAGATTTCAAGGAATTGGTTAATGTCCATTTGTAGGTCCATAGAAGTACTGTAAAAATATTGCACAAATAGGAGCTGTAACTTCAGTTGTTATACAGTTGATTCATGAAACACTTAGCGTGCATCCTCTCTTCCTTTCCTCATTTCTGCCTCTGTTGTTGTTGTCTATAGTTGGTGCCTAGAACCTAACTCCCACTGCACCCCTAATGTGAAATGTAGAATCCTATGAAAAATTCTTCAAAGAAGCCTCACGAAGATTGCTCTAACGGGAACCTGTAATGACAGAAAGATCCTGCAAACGACTATGATCTTGTGTCATGCAAGCTCCAACACATACCCCAACAAAATATCTAGATGCCAACCGACTCCAGAACACAAATGATCGAGAGAATCCTTGCATTGGGAGGGAACCTCCGAGCACTATCTGAACCCCCTGTTAGTTGTTCCGTCGAACCCACATGCCTAAAATATGAATTGGACAATCCATATCTATGAAATCAATATACTTGAGGGGACGAGCGAAATCAATGACTGGGAACCTAGGTGCATATTCGATGGCGAGAGCCTTGATGTTATCATATACGACAGGAGGATGCCACTTGATTTGATGCCTGGATGATAGCAAGTGATGTGAAATTTTGTAGCCCTCCCTCACCATGTTTCACTGATTAATATTTTATGTTATTGCTAATAAGTCCTCTAGGGGCATCGAAGTGATGAGGACTAAATTAAATTGGAAAGAAAAATGCATAAACAAGTAGGATATGGTGATACGTGGCATTTAAAACTCTTCTTTGAAGGTCAAAGATACATCCTAGGAGGAGCACCCATCATCTTAAAATATTTTTGGAGTGTCACATGCACCAAAGAAGAGTAACACTCCAATATGGAAAGTGTCTAGGGCTTTTCAAAGAAAAGTAAGGCATGGTGAAATGCAAAAATACCTTATTTGAGAGAATGTCCTAGCTATAGAGAAAACACATGGTACCTATGCATTATTTAAAGAAGGATTATAGCATAATTTGAGGAGCACTCCACCTTTTCCTGAGTTCTATTGCTATTTTGTTAAGAGGAAACTTCTAGATGGTCATTTCTGAACACGACCCAAGTGAGGAAGGTGACACATGGTAGTTGTTAGGGTCCTATGATAATAGGATTCATAATTTTGAATTGACTATGATTATTTTTGTAATATTCTACATACTTTTTCTTTTTGCAAAATGTTTTCCCATATTAAAATAAAAAATCTAGAGGATCAAAAGAAACTGGCTCAAATCATGCATAAGAATAAACCCAGAAATCAAACAGATTGAATGAAAGGATACAGAAATTAGAGAAAGAATTGACACTAAAAGAGCCACTAGCCCAAGCAAAACAACTTATATGGGCCAATATCATTATCTCAGTCAATGCTATTTGGCCATCTATACAGGTGATATTTGAGCAGAATGATTTGGTCAAAGAGGCTGGTGAGGCAATTCAAAGGGTTAGAGATGAACTTGGGAATAAGCCAGAAGAAGCCTAAATAATAATCTAGTTCCTTAACTCAAAAAACAAGTATGAATTGCAGGAGCTTGGAATAGCTGACAGAACTGGGACCATACTAGAGGTAAAGAAGGTAATCACGAAGATAAACCTGCTGATACAGCTTGAGGAGAAGTGCCAAACAATGGAGCTAGCAATAGCCAGGTTCATGGTCAAATTTGATGCTTTGATGCAAAAACGTCTACCTAATCCATTGGTGATTAATGACAGGCTGATGCCACATGAAGACTATGATAAGAGAATTAGAGAAGTGGCAAAGGAACAAGCCAACAATTCCTCCATGAAAGGGATTCCTACAGGAAACATTATTTATCAGACTTCTGAGAACCTCTTTTACCTCCAACATGAGGTAAAACATCTCTTCATAAACAAGCCTACTTTTACAAAATACACAGAAAATGATGAAGTTTATAGAAGAATGGTAAATATTAAATTACCAAATGCACAGTCTTGGGAAAAGTTGAATGATTTACTATTAATATTGAAATAAAAACAGGTAAAAGAGAAATCATGGTCAAAAGAGAAACAGAGCACTAACAGAGTTTAACGATGAAAGAGTATCAATGAAAGGCAGTGTAAGAGACAACCAATGTAGAGTAACAACCAAAGAGAGAAAGCAGCAAAAGATAAAAACAACAAACAACAAAAGAGGGACAACTTGCATATGTTACATATCTGTCTCTATCTTCTTGCATGAAGATATTTCTTTTTCCTTGAATAATTCCTAAAACAGTATATGATATTTTATAATAAGTTTTTTGTATAAATACTTCACAACTGAAAGTATTGAGGTGTGGATTGTTGAACATTTCTATAGTTATATTGATCTAAAACTTGAGGGTTTATTGTAACATTTTCAAGTCAGCAGACTGGTCTGTGTAATAAAGGGATCGCATTATAGGATTCATGTGTTGGGCCACTTCAGTGAAGTATCTTTCATTTGTTAAATTGTTATTTTCTTAAGTATTTCACAAACATACATGTTTTCCAATTTGAATGAAATAAGTCGAATATTACTACTGAATTTGTTTAAGTACACTCTGTCTTAAACATTTATTCATTTTGATGTTTTCTTCTAATATCCAGAGTAGGGAATTCTTCATTGCTCCCTAGTTTCAATTGACCTCTTTCATTTCCCTCATTATCCGGTTTGAGGAATCCTTAACTACTGCTTGACCCCGATTAAGAAAATACTTCACCGTCTAGCCTAAAAGATCTGAATTTACTCATCTACCTTGCCCTATGAACACTATCTTTAAAAATCGATTCAGTCATGTTTTATTGACATTTGGACTCCATGGCCCAATGGTAAAAAGACACTTATCTATCCATCTGAATCGGTGATTCCACCACCAAATCAAGTCAAAAACCAATCAAGCTTAAATAACTAGCCTAAATCAATTAACTCAACAAAGTTAAATCCTTAAGGGAGAGCCATGTCTAAGCAATAGGAAGGCTAGATCCTAATCTCAAAAGTAGGTTTGTGGTTACCTCTATCATTTCTTTAAACACAACATGACAACCCTAGGGAAATTTTAATGTGATAACATAGTGGCGACCATACTAGGGAAACATACTAGGGAAATCAGTCCTCAGTTTAATAAACCTTGAAGGAAATCCTAAATCTCATCTTTGCACCTTAAGGCCATTTTAGGGTTGTCGAAGGTTTCATTAAAAAAATTAAAAAAATTAAAATTAAAATTCTGGCTTCCAAAAGAACATACTATACCAGGGCACATCTAGATCCAAACCCTGCTATAATTGTTGATAATATAGACAAAATCTTAAGAAAAAACAATAAAGTAGAAAGTCAAGAAAGCATTAGTCAGCTAACCAAAGCAAATTCACTTCCTAAAGAGTTATCAAACATAGAGGATCTTCAATTTTATTTATCATTTAAGCATTCATTGTTTCATACCAAATCTAAAACTTTAGTCCATGATACCATAATAGACCCTGCTTTTATTCAATTTATTGAATCAAAGAAGAATATTATACATCCTAATTTAGATCAACATGTTCTAGACACTTTTGACAAACTTGATGCTTTAACCTCAAATTTGATAAGACACATAGATGAAGCTTATTTTCAATAGTCAGTAGAATTTAGTTTCCCTAATTACTGCTACTCCTAAGCATTCTACCATTCCTTCAAAATCTGTAAATTCATCTTTATTTAGTACCACCTCATCTATTATTTCCATTACACTTCATTCCACAGAATCATTCATTCCCAAGCTTCCTCTTCCACCCAGAGTTTTATTTCCATCTCCAAATACTTCAAGCTCATTTTTAAGCCCTTCAAGTTCATCTTCAAGAGCTACCACTTTACCTCCTAGCCAAGCTAGAATCTTAGCCATGGCTGTGAGATATGCTCCTTTGACCTTGCCAGCTCAACTACATGCCATGCTCCAAGACTACTAGAGAAAAATCTTTTAGTTTGATGGTACTAGTCAATATACTGCATAGCAACATGTAAATAAAATGAATGATTACTTTGAATTACATGAAATTGATGAAGAAGATGTATAAATGAGATCATTTGCACAAACACTACCAGGAGATGTCAAGAAATGGTTTAAAGGTTTATGTGCTAGTCATATTGATGATTTACTTGTTTTCCATAGATTGTTTATCAATAGATGGGAAAGGAAGAAGAATCCTTTACAAAAATTATCTGAATATGAAAACATTAGAAGAGCTCCTAATGAATCAGTTCACGACTATTGTACTAGGTTTAACAATATTTATAATGCAATCCCTGCAAATATCAAACCTCCCCCAGACTTGGCACTAATCAAATTTCCTGATGGTTTTCACACTGATATGTCTTACCAATTGAGAGAAAGAAGCCCTCCAACTTTAGAACAGATGCAGAGTGATGTAATTAGTGTAGAATCTAACTTGTTGGCTAAAAGAGCTAGAATGAGGAATGAGAGGAGAGTTACCATTAAGGAAGAACCATCCACTTCAGATGTTAAGATAGATACTTCGGCTAAAATTTTAGAAAAGTTAGTGGATAGATTAAAAATTATGGAAAGAAAACCACAATAGGATAATCAACAACAAGGCCCTCAAATAAGAAATCCAAACATTAGGAAGAATCCCAACACTGGTAAACCTGGAGAAGGGCCACCTCATCAACAGATTAGACCACCTTTCAAAAAACTATGCTGAAATTTCTCACCAAAATGAAGAAGATGGAGACAGTCATATTAACTTAATGAGAATAAATGATGGTAATACTATTTTTCTTACCCGAGAAGAACATGAATTATGCATGTTACAACAATTACAGTTACAGTCTAGAGAGTCCTTTGATTATAAACAAGGTTATGAATTTTCTATTAATGAAGTTCATAAGAAATATAACCTTAGAAGTAAGAAAATCACAGAAACCCCTACTAATAAAATTGTCTAAACTCAGACTAAGAAAATAGTGGGAGCTCTTGCAACCAAAGTGCTACAAATTCTCTCTAGGGTAACCCAAAAAAATTTCACTCTAAATATTGCAGCCAGTCCCAAAATTGTAGACATTATAGATACTGCTGTTAAAACTACAAAATATATCCAAAAATCAAATGATACTCGAGCTTCAAATGCTATTCAGATTTCAACTACCTCCTATTGAAGCCTTGAAAATCATTGCCTCAACATGGGGGAAAACCACTCGGTCCGGACCTTAAAGCAGCTCCCTTTCCATTTGGAATAGTGGCTCCGGCTAGGGATAATGGGACCAGTTTCCCAATCTGTTTAATGCTTGTGCTAAATGGGATGATGTGTGATGTGTTTGGAATAATGCTTTTAAGCTAACAGTAATCTATTCTAAACTAATAAATCAAAAATGCATTTAACTTCGAATTTCTAAAAGCTATCTAATCATAATATACTGGGGATAAACTTCATGTATGTGATCTACAATAATTTCTAAAAGAAATTGGTAATAAATGTCATTCAATTACGATTAGAAGTGAATCCATTTTAACAATAATCATTTCATACAAAAAGCTAGCTGAAATGATTGTGAGAAATATATCACATAAAGAGTTATTCATATATTCAGCATAAAATAAAGATCATCATCATACAAAAGTGCAATAAAGATAATCGAAATTCAGACTTTCATGCATAAATAATTCGAAAGGAAACGATTGCTTATACATAAGTAAAAAGGATTACGAGATAAAAGTACCATTTATAATATGTCCTACTCATGTGTTTCAGCAATATTGATCTATCTTCAATCCATTCAACATCATCTAAGAGTACAAAAGTGCAATTTCAGTAGAAGATGTTAAGTCAGATAAAAATAAATCTTGTTCCATATATTTCACCAGAACTTGCTCAAAGGGATTGATAAATGCATGTTTTGAAGAGAGTTTTTGATAAAATTCTAGACCCCTCTCTAAATGCATGAAAAGGGTTTAAATACTAAAACTATAAGGCTAAAAACAGATTATTACAAAAATAGTTGAGGAGGTTTAAATGACCTGCCTTAATTTATGCAAAAATAAAATCAAAATTAAAGTAAACAGGGTGACTAACTATGATGCATTTGATCCTTCAGATCACAGATATCCACCATAGGCTTCAGTTGTGTAGGCCGATCGACTTCAGCTTTCAATAGTTCATCGAATACGACATTGGTTAGTGCTAGCACCATTTTCTCGGCAAATGTGGTTAGGCATCACAGGGTCATCCATTGGTTGTGAGGCTTGACCAAATGTTGCCAATATGCCTCCCAGTCTAGCCTAGTCATTTGCCTTATCACTTCCGCTTTATCTCCCACTGCCTACTTCCATTGTTGTTCGAGTTGTTTTGAATCTAGAAGGAACCCTAGAATGGACTCTACTACTAGATTGGCACCATGCAAATTCTCATTTATATTTTCTATGATAACGTTTGCTATTGCCGCCGCGTCCATTGTTGTATTTTCTGCTTCTTTTAGCTGAGCATCCCAGCTCACAAACAAAATTTCCTTATGTGATTCTTCTAGCTTGGGCAGGTCAGCTTTTCTTCCCTCCTCTGTATTTTTCCATGCGATGTGATCAGAGACCTTTTTAAAGATCTCATCATATTCAAGTTGCATTTCTACGACTTGACTTGTTAGTTTATCACTTGTTTCACAAAAAGATTTCCAGTGTGAAATCTTCTGGCACAGTAATTCTTTTTGGTGTGTCAACTGGGAATTAAGTCTGAGTGTTTCGGTGATAAACTAATCGATTTTTGTATCATTGTTATGAAGAACAGTTATCGCCTGCACCGGTGCTTCCTTCTCGGCTATGTTGATACGATGTTCCGTTTGCATTTTTTCAAATTCTTGTTGAAGCTTGGCCAACTATATCTTTGCCTACTGGTTTGTTTTGACTTGCTATAACTATTGCTTGAGCAAAATTATTTTATTTTCCTTTTCTCTAAGCAATGTTTGGACTTCTATTGCTTTGTCTATGGTCGTTGTAGCATAGGCACCTACAAACTGCGAGAGTCTATTTAATTTGGCGGATGGATCAACAGGCGAGTCCTTCCATAGAACATCAATTAGTTTGTTTTTTGGGGTAGTAACAACTATAGAGTCCAATTTTATTTTATTTCTTTGCCTTTTCACCACAACCTTATGGTGTGGGCTATAGAATACATCCAGAGGTGGTATTTCTTCAATCTTCAAAATTATCTCAGAGGTGGGGGTAACAAGGGTATGCTCTACTTCCGATTCATTTGCAGATTGTTCCACTGTAATTTCCAAAGTTGTCTTGTGTTGTACGTTTGTAGCTATGGCACCTGTTCCTCTATATGGAGACTTTTATTGAAATTATCCCACTCCTCTAGGTCAATTACCGTGGGTTTTATTGGTTTCACAGAGGTAGTAGGGATTTCAACTTGCCTCCTAGCCAAATCTTGTTTAGCTATCTATTGTGTAGATTGGGTTGTATCCTCAATGCTTTTGCTTTTGCCAATCTATGATGAATGTCGTGATTCCCTGATAGATTTTTCTTGAGACTCTGCTCCTAAATTGGATTTGGATTTTTCTTTGGAGTCACCTTCTATAGTCACACTAGGAGTAGGCTCCCTTATTGGTTAAATTAACAATTGGTCCAATTGGAACATCACCAGGCTTCTTTCTGTGTAACTGTAAAATTTTTCCAAATCTTCATGGTCAAAAAGTAGTTTGGCCATATGTTTCACCACTTAAAAGGTGTTTTTCTACAAAAATATATCATCAAAAGCATCCTCCTCATTGGTGAATACTTTTATTTTCACCATGGTGGTGAGATTCTTGACTGTGCTAAACATGTCATACTATCATCCAGGGAATTTGGGTAATTGCAGAGATAACATGTTCTCTGCTTCTTTGAATGTGTGTCTCAGTTCTTGTAGTGCAAATGCTCCGCACTGTATAGGGAATGTAGGCCAAATGGCCTTCTTTGACTCTTTCAATGCATGGCTTATTCCTCCCTCACTAGCTGTCTTGTAGGCTATCTCCCTAGCCATCAATTTATCTGGAACATAGTATGGGAGGATGTGGGGGAGGTGATGTTGCCAAAAACTCTGATGTATGTAAATGTCTCCTCCTCGAACCATCTGGCCACTGGGATGATGTCAACTTCAGCTTCTTGGGAAAATCTGGGGGCATCTCAGTTATATAGTTGTTTGTAAATAGGGAGCATAACTCCGTGGCAAATATTGAAAAAATGTGGTTGAAAATTGGATTCCCACATGACCTTATGATACATGTTAATGGGAAGTGGATTATGAATAGTCCATTTCCATGCCATGATGGGGAACTTTCAACTAAAACAAATAGCATCCATAATATAGGCGCTCATAAAAAATGGAGGGTAAACGCTTGAAGCAATGCTTCTTCTCCTTCTATACTCGATAATTGTTTTTGCTAAATTATCTAACAAGATTTGGGCCCAATTAATTATAGTTGTGTTAACGACTGCTTCAATTAACAACAACCAATCCGGGGAGAACTTGGTACTATGAGGTCTACCAAATAGTTGACTTAACATAGCCACAGCAAAACTATAAGGGGGACAAATAGAAGCAGTAGTGTACATACCATTTTTATCTTTCTTGATCTTCTCTTCATTATTCGACCAAGCATGGATGCAATCCGTTGGGATGACCTATGGCTTTGTTAGGTGGTACATAAGCCATAAATTGTCCAGGGTAAAATATCTGATGACCCCCTGGCTTATCGTCCTGAATTGTCTGCCTGAAATATCTACTTCATCGATAACCCATTTTACCATTTCGGTGTAAGGGATTATCTTCAGCCAAGCAAGTCATCTCTAGCATCGAAGCATATGAGGAATCTCGACCATCAACTATAAAATTTGTTTCCATAATCCTTTGTTGTTCTTCCTCCAGTATGTTGTACATAGTCTCCCATGTAGAGGTTCCTCCTTCTCTGCTGCATGTGGTGTCTGTGAACAGGGGAGTCATCTCTATCTTCTCAAAGGCTGTAACCTTGCCTTTCTTCCCTATTGTTCTTAACACTCTGCTCTGTGTTTTTTTCCTAAAATAAAGAATAAAAGCTACCAGACACTCAAAGATGAATGTAAAAATGAAATAATGCAGATAGCTTGTAAAGGTGGTAAAAGAAGTATTATTTGAATGCACGCAACAAGATATCTATCAAGCTAGATGGCTTTTCACACATATATGCAATTATTTCCCACTAATGCCCACTAATGATCCGTTATCCCTTAAATTTATTGCTCATAAATGTTGGCATTGAAAAACGGGATGGAAGCTCCTAGGGTAATGAGCCATTATATTGCGATGATAGCGATTATGCAATTTGCGAAGCAATATCACAGATCACAATATCGCAATATGTGCCTTTTAGAATTCTTACCTCCTGCTGTGTATCTGCAAGTTGCGATATGTGAGATGTCCATTAGCTTCTTCACGTATGGTTAATTACTAAGCTCATCCTAGGCAATAGACTTGATGGACTCGAAATATTTTCTTTTAATACTTTACGGTGTCGGCCTGGGTGTGAATCACATATTGATATATTAGCTTATGGTAAGTACAAAGTGTTCACTTGAATACCTGCAATGCGATGCGATAAAGGCCAAAGTGCCATTACGATTTCGCAACTTGTAAGCCTTGCTATATCGTATTTAAGAGAGAACTCTTTATAGGTCGAGTTATGCGATGCGAGACTTAAGCCTAAAAATTTTAAGGAATTCTTTTTTCGTCGGATTTTATGATAATTTAGACCATGGAGCCCTTATTTTAAGTGCTTTGCTTGATTTTTTGAGGTTTTCAAAAGGGTCCTTTAGAGGGTTTTTAGACGCATTATATATGAAAAGGTAAGTCCTTAGTAGATCCCAAAAAGGTTTTGATTGTTATTTTGCTTTATTTATTAAAAACAAAATAAAAGCAATGAATAAATACTAAGTTTTGTTTTTTAAATGAAAATATTTAAAGTATCCCCATTTAGTCAATATAACTTTAACTGCTATTATTAACAAAATGGGGGGTTGTCGAATACCACAACAATTAGCGATTCACTTGGAAGAACTAGTTATCTCTGAGAGTTTTTAATTTTCTAAAACTTCCAAAATAAAGATAGTTTTGAAAATAAAACAAATTATATGGAATATAAGGTAAGAATTATTGCCTTCGTAATAAAAAAATCATTTGCCTAACTACCATTCTTTTGTCTATTCCTTTTTTGTAAAATGTAACCCTGTCTACATCAGGCTTTACTTGGTTTTTTAAACATAAAGCCATGAGTATCTCCCCGGATTGGTTTTTAGTTTACTCCATTGTTGTAGGTAGAGCCTCTACTGCTAGTAGGTGTTCATATCCTCGACATGGTTACCTTTTAACCAACAATGACCCACAATTCCACTTAAATCAGAATGCAATTTTAAAGATAAGCTCGTAAGTATAATTATTGTTTTCTTTATTTTTTGGAGTAATTTATTCGTTGCTTCAGCTTTTCATTTGTATTTTCTAAAGGACAATGTCTTGGTTTGGTGACCAATATTGAAAATTCCATTCACTTTATTCGTAACTTAACTAAACAATTTGGCTTGTGTTGAGACCCCTTGTCATTTGATTACTATAATCATAAGCCATTACCCTGTTTTGGTCTTCAGTTTTGGTAATGTTAGTTCAGTTATAATCTTATGATCATGGTATGCTGGCTCTTGATGAAACCTCTTTTCCCTTAAGTTTAGGTATATTTTATAATTACAATCTAAAAACGAAAGCTGACTAAGTGGGGAGGATCATTGGTCCCTTAACAGGTTTTGGACGACAGTTGTAGAGTTTTTAGAGATGCCTTTCTGGAGAGAGACTTTGATTTGTATAGATACTTTTCTAGACTGATATAAAGTAGTTTCTCTTTCAAAGTTAAGTTTCATCAAAATCAGATAATTAAGGAGGAAGATAGTTAATTTAAAAGCAATCAAACTTAACTCAACATTTCATATGTGAAGATTATTTTCACAAAAATCTTTACTTATACAAGAGAAAAGTCAAAATTAAAAAGAGACTATCCTTTTTAAAACCAAAATTGAATGCTTTTGAATGGGTTTTATTATTTCTATTTTTTTTTAACTACGTCCAATAATATATAGTGAACAGAAGAGATCATCTTCTATGGAAATTATTTCTCTAGGACCTGTCCATCAACAGGTAGATATTCTCTCCTACCCGATAAATCTTGTAGTAGACAAGTTGATGGGCCTAACTGTTCCACAATCTGAAATGGGCCGAGCCACATTTGTTGGAACTTGGTATGCTTACCTTTTTCTTGATGGACTTTATCCCATTTTAATACTAGGTCTCCGAGTTGGAAAGATTTTGAAGTTACAAAATTTGAATCAAAGGAGGCTTTGACTAACTATTGATGATGTGCATGCATGGTCCTAGATTTTTCCCTTTCTTATTTGAGATTAAGAATTTGTAATCATCTAACCTGCATAGATGAGGAAGGGGTTTCTCCAATGAATTGAACTAAGGCTAAGGAAGGAATGGCTGCATTTGTTGGTAAGAATACTTCTTTCCCATAGACCAAATTAAAAGGAGAATTGTCGATGGAGGCTTTCTGAGTTATTCGATCTGCCCATAGTGCAAACACTAAAGACTTATGCCAGTTCTTTTGGCCTTGGTCAATAGTACATTTAATGATTCTAATGAGATTTTTTTGTGTATTCGGCTAGTCCATTTCCTTGCGGATAATAATTTGCCAAATACTTAAGCTTAAAACCTCTTTTAAGAGCAAATTCTATCATAGTATTGCCTGAAAAATAATATGCATTATCAAACATTCAAGCAGATGGTAAGCCAAATCTGGTGAAGATAAATTGATCTACAAATTCAATAATATTTTCAAAATTGGCCACCTTCAGTGGGATTGCCTCTACCCATCTGGTAAAATAATTAGTGGCTGTAAGAATGTATCTATGTTGTTTAGAAGAATGAGGAACAATCTCACCTATTACATCCAATCCCCATTGTTCAAATGGTTGGTCGATGTTGATAGGTTGTAATGGTAGCGTGGGTTTTATTTGTCTTCCAGTAGTTGTTTGACAAACCTTACATATGCTTACATAACTGTGTGCATCTTTGAATAGAGTTGGCTAGTAATAGCCAGTGTGCAGGATTTTATGTGTCGTAGTATCACCACCAAAGTGACCACCAGCTAGTCCATCATGAAGTCCCTACAACACCTTCTCTTCCTCAGGTTTCTCCAAACATCTAAGTAAAACAGAATCATAATTTCTTCTGAAAAGAACATCATTAACAATCTAATATTGCCTTGCTTTTAATCTCAAGGCTCTTTTTTTGTGTAATTCAATTGAGCTGGTGTGTATCCATTTTTCAAGTAAAATATGGTATCAACATACCTCAATTCTGTGTCGTTGAGGCCTACCTCATAGATTTGTACATCGTCATCTGAATGCTGCAACTCTGATAGATTTGAAGCACTGGCCAGAATTGTGCAAAAACCTTAACCTTTTACAATTTTCGTTGGTCTAATTTCTATGGCATATTCTTGCAGGGCAGTGACCCAATTTTCTCTTTTTTCTCTTACGTGCCTTTGTATTAAAATATTTCTTACTGCTGAGAAGGGTACTATGACTTTAGTGTGCGTCTTGAGGAGAAAAGGTCTGAAGTGTTTTATAGATTTGAAAATAGCAAAACCCTGTTTTTCAACATTTGAGTAATTTAATTCAGCTCCTTGCAAATTGGAGCTAAAGAAAGAGATTGGAGCTTCAGCCTTATCTTGATTTGCTTGTGTTAATATGGTTGCATATTATTTCTCAGAAGCAAAAGTGTATAAAATGAAATAATTGGAAAAATTCGGGGTTGCTAGAGATGGGGCGTTACTAATTTATTGTTTTATCAAGCCAAAAGCTTCATGTTCTGAATGTCCCCATTTAAACAAAGAATTTTTCTTTATCATGGATTGAAGAGGCAAAACAATTCTTGAGAAGTCAGGGACAAATCTTTTAACAATTTTTTTTTGACTTAGGAAAGATTGCATTGATTTCTTGTTATGTGGTAAAGGTATTTTAGAAATTTCTCTAATTCTGTCACGGTCGATATGAATTCCTGCTTTGGAAACAATGAACCTAAGAAGCTTTCCTTCACTTAACGTGAAAAAATACTTTTTCGGGTTTAGAGAAATTACATACCTTTGGCAACGCTCAAAGATTTGTTTCAAGTCTCTTAGATGATTACTGCATTTTTTGGACTATACTGTAATATCATCTAAGTATATCACTACTAATTTATTTACCAAACCTTTGAAGGCTATATCCATGGCTCTTTGGAAAGTAGCACCAGCATTGATAAGTCCAAATGGCATCCTTTGATAAGCACAAGTGCCCCATTTTGTCCTGAATGTAGTTTTCAGCTGGTCATCTAGATGTACTAAAATTTTGTTATAACTTGAGAATCCATCCAGAAAATACATTAGTTCAGAGCCTGCTACTGATTGCAAAATCTGCTCCATAGGGGGTAATGGGAAATTGTCCTTTTGGCAAGCTTTATTGAGGTTGCGGAAATCTATACGTATTCGAATATCATTGTTCTTCTTCCTGACTGGAACAAGATTAGAAACCCATCGGGAATGCCTGACAAGAAAAATAGTTTTGGCTTTCAGCAGTTTATTCAACTTAGATTTAATTTGACTCTCTAAATTAGGATGGATTTTCCTCAATTTCTGTTGAATAGGTTTTTCGTCAGATATAATAGGAATAGTGTGTTGGATAATAAAGGTGTCGTATGTTTTGAGATCTTCATAATTCCATGCAAAGATACTCTTATATCTTTTCAACAAACTTATAAAAGTTGCTTTTTCATCTGACGTAAGATCTAGACCGAAGTTAATGTTTTGAAGTTTCAAATTAGTCCCAAGATTGATCAATTCAAATCTCATAGTTGAACTTTGAAGTTTTGAATTAGTAGATCATTTAAATCTGTCTTTGAGGTCATATAAATCTTCCAACTTAACTACGAAATTTGATATAGCATTAATGACCGTTTCTTGTTTAAGTTAGTTATCATGCTGATCTTCATCAACTATCTAGTCATCATATGAGCCTTCTAAGGTTAGGAAGCTTTTGATATCTGGATCATTATTAAAGACTCTCCAATTGGTGATATTATCAGGAATGGAAGCCCTAAAGATTAAATCGATGGAGAATCGATATGGGCTATAATCTTCTGGAGGAATAATCTTGGAAGTAACATTAGCTAGAAGATTGGCACTAACATTCTGGAATCTTGGGATAGGGGAGATATTAAACACAGTAAAGTGGAGAGTCAAATATTTAACTAATGATTGATATTGTTTCAAGTGTCTGATAAACAATGTATAGTGTTTCTTACCTATTTTATGACGATTTCTAAATCTCCGAACACTTGGAGATATTTTGTGTTAAGGCCAATTGCCTTATACAGACCTTGAACTAGCGCCTCATATTCAATAATATTGTTGGTGCAATCAAATTCAAGTCTGCATGTTAGCATAGTTTTCTCTCCCTTTGGGATAACTAAGGTGCAACCTATTCATTCTCCATCATTGGATTTAGATCCATCAAAAAATAATTTCCAAAATAAAGATTTAACTATAGGTTTATCTACAAAATTTACACATTTAGAAGTGCCTGTTTGAGAAAAATTTTCGATTTGAGAGACAACAAAGTTTTCTAAGAAAGATGAAGTATGAGCATTGAAATTTCCTAGAAATGATTCTACAAAATAATTTTTGATGATATTGTTGCTATACACAATTGGTTCATTTTCTCCTTCTAATTCTGTCACTATGAACTTCTGATGTTTCTCACGATCAACCCTTATTTGATTTGGTTTACCGTTATAGGGAAGCCACAAGTGAGACGAGTCAGTTGCAAAATAACCATGAAGTTTTTCTAACCAGTCTCTACTAAGGATTAAACCATATAACTCGGGAATGTCAGCTACAAGTATGTCGATGACTAAGAAAACTTTGGGGTTTGACGAAAATCTGATGGTTACTTGATTAAGTTCTCTGATGACTTCGTATTGAGAGAAATCTAACTGAACTATTCGTACAAAAGATTCCTGAGGCTGAACATTCAACTTGTCACAAACTGTTCTAGGCAATATGTTAGATGAAGCTCCAGAATCAACCAGACAGATGTGTAAGTTTTTGTTAAAGAATTCGAAAGTAAGAAGAAAAGTCAGAGTGTGTAATTTTGATCTTCCTCCAATTCAAGCTATATCAGTTGGATCTATTTTATTCAAAGGAGCACTAGGTGGTCTTCCCATTTCTTGGGTAGCTTGAGAGATTACAGTAGCAGGAAGTGGTGTAGTAAGTACTGCTTTAAGTTCTTTCAGAGGTAACTTTTGTTGATGTTTCAATTTCTTAAGCTCATGAAATGTAATGTTTGCCCTAGTTTTCTTCATATCATCGATAATGTTATATTCCATTTCATTAGAAACTATCAAAGTTTTAGATGAAAGAGAGGGATCCAATTGAGTAGGTGTTTTCTGAGTGGGTTTCGATGCCGATTTCTTACCTATTGCTTTATCCCTAGGGGGTGGCATTGAAGCCTTTTGTTTCAGATTTGTTTGTGACATTTCAACAATATTTTTACTTTGGGTAGCGACAAGTAAGGCTTCTTGAGTTTCTTCATCGAGAAGTATAAAATCCCAGATCCCTTGTAACTCTGCTACTTCCTCCTCGTCCATTTGTTCTTCGCTAGGTGAAACTTTGTCCTCATCTGACTCGATATTTGTTATGACATTTGGGGGTTTAGGATTAACAGGGGAATTCCTTTTAAATGGTCTAAAAGGTTTTTTAGAGGAAGTCTCTGCTACCTGTTTCTTAATATCAACCATTTCATTCGACATGGTTTTGAGGACTTTCTGTAATCCTTTAAGATCAAAAGGATCTTTCCGTAGTTTCTTCTTAGAGTCATCTTTGAAGGTTACTTTCTTGGTTTTCCGTTCTTCTAATGTGTTTCTTTTTCAACATCTAGGATGCGTTTTTGTACAGCTATTGCCTCTTTCATATTTTCTATCAAGGTTGGTTTGGAAGCTCTATCAATAAAGATAGTTGTGTTTGATGGTAGAGTAGAGATGTACCATTCATTTTGGACCTCATAGCTAGGCTTAGATGCCGCTGGTATTTTATTCAATAGTTAATTGAAGCGGGAGTTGAAGTCCTTGATAGGTTCTCTTAGCTTAGGCTTCAAATTGGAGAGATCAATAATTAAGGTAGCTATAGATCTATCATCTCCAAACTTTATTAAAATTTTTTCTTGAAAAGCATCCCAACTGTTAATAGAACCTCATGGTAATGAAAAGTACCATGATCCTACTGCTCCATGCAAAGCATATGGGAATAGTCTTACAACTGTGTCTTCCTCCTCTACTTGATTCAAGTTAATGGAAAACATAAAATTATTTATATGTTCCTCAACCAATAGGCCATTATCAGGATTGAATTTGGGCAACCATTGTTCTGGATGCGTTGGCAATTGATGTAAAGGAACATCCATCCTAACAGCCCCTGGGTTCGTCCATGGCCTTGGAGGGTTTTGTGCCATTGTTGGTATGTGGGTAGGGGAAGATGTTGCAGTAGGGTTTGAAGGTGATTGGGTAGAGGAAGATATAGCTCATGTACCTGTGTGAATCATGATCTGGAGTGCTAAGATGGATGATTGATCTTGTGAGGGTATAGATGAAATGGATGAAGGTGATGATAAAACCTCGTTGTGAGATTCAGATGGTGTCTTCTTAGCTTTCTTTCATCTTAGAAGAGGAATTTTGAACAAAGGTATTCTTAACTTTTCACTCTATGCTCTTGTTAACGACTAAGATGGAGTGATCTTAGAAGTAACACTATCCTGAGATATCTTAGATCCTTCTTGTGATAGTGAAATGCCCTATAATTTGTGAATCAAATATTGAACTTCAAGGGCCTCAGTAAGAGAAGAAAGTTTTGGATTGATTGGGTTTTCAATAACGGGTTTTATAATGTCCTGTGCAACTTCTCGTTTAGGGTCAGGGGACTTAGAAGACTTTCGAGAAGTTGGAGGAGAGGGTGAGGGAGTTTTACTCTTAGAATGGCATGTTAATTTGGATTTACTTGCCATTCATAGTTCAGGCCCTCCTTCTAGCACCAAAATGTTGAAGCCTAAAAAATTGTTGCCTCAACATGGGGGAAAACCACCCGGTCCGGATCTTAAAGCAACTCCTTTCTTGTTTGGAATAGTGGCTCCAGCTGGGGATAATGGGACCAGTTTCCCATTCTGTTTAATGCTTGTGTTAAATGGTTTGATATGTGATGTGTTTGGAATAATGATTTTAAGCTAACGCTAATCTATTCTAAACTAATCAATCACAAATGCATTTAACTTATAATTTCTAAAAGCTATCTAATCATAATATACCCGAGATAAACTTGATGTATGCGATCTACAATAATTTCTAAAATAAATTGGTAATAAAGGTCGTTCAATTATGCTTAGAAGTGAATCTGTTTGAACAATAATCATTTCATATAAAAAGTTAGCTGAAACGATTGTGAGAAATATATCGCATAAAGAGTTATTCATATATTTAGCATAAAATAAAGATCATCATCATATAGAAGTGCAATAAAGATAATCGAAATTCAGACTTTCATACAAAAATAACTCGAAAGGAAAAGATTGCTTAATACATAAGTAAAAAGGATTACGAGTTAAAAGTACCATTTATAATACGTCCTACTCATGTGTTTCAACAATATTGATCTATCTTCAATCCATTCAACATCATCTAAGAGTACAAAAGTGGAATTTCAGTAGAAGATGCTAAGTTAGATAAAAATAAATCCTATTCCATATATTTCACCAAAACTTCCTCAAAGGGACAGAAGTGCATGTTTTGATGAGAGTTTCTGATAAAATTCTGGACCCCTCTCTAAATGCATAAGAGGGGTTTAAATATTAAAACTATAAGGCTAAAAGTAGATTATTACAAAAATAGTTGAGGGGGTTTAAATGACCTGCCTCAATTTATGCAAAAGTAAAAACAAAATTAAAGTAAACAGGGTGACTAACTATGCTGCATTTGATCCTTTAGATCGTAGATATCCACCATAGGCTTCAGCTGTGTAGGCCAACCAACTTCAGCTTTCAAGCGTCCATCAAATATGAGATCGGCTAGTGATGGCACCATTTTCTCAATAGAATGTTGAAAATACTGAGGGGGGGGGGGGGAATCAGTATTATCTAATTCTTTTACCAAATCTTCCTTATTTATACTTTGAATTATTTTTGCATACCAATACCATAAATAATGAGCATGAACAAGAAAATCAGACAGTCACATCAAAGAACACCAGATATAAGGTGGAAACCCAATGTGGGTGAAAACCACCTGCTGCAATATGTCTCTATCTTCTTTCAAATTAGAAACTCCTTTTACATGGTCTTGTACTGGTGCAGTCCTTTACCAGTACGCAGGCTGCAACCTACAGAGAGCTACAACTCTCTCTCGTTTTCCAGTCTCTCCTAGAAGGGAGCTACAACCCCCTACTTCTTTTCAAGGACCACTTTTCATAAATTTTCAAACTGGATCAATATACATCAAATGATCATCAAGTACATGTAGATTTTATAGTCAACAACAGTAACCAGATCAACAACCCAGAACTAAACCTAGAACACCTTATCAACAGAAAAAATCCAGTCAACAGATAGTCATAAAACAGATACGCAGCTTTCCTTTCCTTTGGCCTGCGTCACTACGCACTTCACCTTCTGCTTCTCTGCGTATACCCGCAGAGTTCCTTCTGCTGCACTGCGTGACCACACACTGCTTCTTCTACTGCGCTGCGTACAGTACGCACCCAAATACACTATCGCGCCGTGTACTTCACTGAAGCCACGCACCCAAAGACACTATCGCGCCACGTACTTTTTCTGTGCGTACGCACCTGAACCTCCGCTGCTCTGTGCACCCACGCAGTTCACATGTCTCTACTCTGCGTACCTACGCAGTCACCCTTCTTCTGCTCTACGTACCCACGCAGCTCTCCTTCTTCTGCTCTGTGTACCTACGCAGAGGCACCATTAAACACCTGCGTACATCAGATTAGGGCCGAATTTGCAGATCACCAATCTGCTACAGTTAGACGGATACCCAAATCTGATCAAGCGCTGGAGAGATCACCCTTTACAGATTCGCCTTCCACTTCACTTTCATATAGATCAAGATTTTTGAAACAATAACCGAAATATTTCAGATCTTAAGATATTCAACCCAAAAGCATACCCATGATAAATGATCTCCTTTGCTTTATATAGGAAATCTCTTCCTCAAATCAAGGGTCATGGGGCTCAATAATAATAATAAAATAAAACAATACCACGGGCCAAAACCATGTTAACTCAATACCGTCGGCTAAATACCAAGGGTTAAACATAAGGAACCCCACGTGTGCATGCTTTACTATCTTGAAATGTGTGCACTGGGGTACGCACCTCATGAATGGGTAACTTGCGTGTCTGGACGCGGTCCCTACACAGCGTACCTGCGAGTACGCATCTCCTGAACTGTTCTCTTGCATACTTCTTAATTTTCACCATACTGAGAGCCTTGCCATGGGTGTTGCCATAAAGTACAACATCTGTAACATATAACCTCACCAAAAACATAATGCCAACAATGAGACACAGTTTTTGTAGAGGTCTACTTGGGGCAAGGTAGGCAATTGTATTGATGCTTTTAAAGAGAATGAATGGCTAGATCTGACTGCTGAAAATTTAAGGAGAGCAAGAAACTTTCAAGGACTCTCCATAAAGAGATGAAAATATGGAAAATCAAACAAACGTAAAGGCAGAGCATAGCAAATTATGGATTCTACCTTAACACTTCATTTGTTCAATTGCAGAAGATAATAGAAGGAAAGTGATACACATAAACAACTTACAAATACTAAAAGAAGCACACCATCAACACATAAAGCCACATGAATCCCAAATAGTGTTGCAAAACCCTGGTCTTTCCTTTGCCAAAAATGCAGATAAAATATTGTACAATAGAGTGTCAAGCTTTTCCCAAGAGTCCAACCTCTCCAACCCCTGAAAATGATTGAGAAATTACATCATATAGACCATCCTAACCCCTTTCCACACCTCTAGGGGTCGAGCTCCTCCTTCTAGGAGCAGTTTGAACTAATTCCAAACATAGAGCTGAAAAGTAGGCATCCAAACAACCTATCTCTAAAAGAAGGGAAACTGATTCATTACATTAAATTTTTGCTATTTTGTAAATGAATCATCTAGAATAGGTAAATAAGTGCCAAAGTTACATCATATACATCAAATTACATCAAGATAAGTCAAATATTACATCAGAAGGTGAAACTAGTGAAAACTTGCCGAATTTCTGAGCTAGAAGATGAAAATTTGACTAAAAATCTCTATGCGCCGCGCGCCTGAGCTCTATGCATCTTGTGCCTTTCAGCCTACTTTTGGGGCACTTTCAGGAGTCCAAATTAAGCTCAGATTGGCTTGTTGGAAATCCCTACCTGTATAATTTCCAACCCAAGTGGAATTTTCTAATTTGGTGTCCATTTTCCCCTCCAAAAGTGCATTCTCCCAAGACTGCTTCTTGTGTGTCCAAAAAGGGGCAGTGAGATCATTATTTGCATGTTTTTTGACCTTTTGGGGACCCAAAACTTGCCCAAATTTCTTTTCCAAGTACCAAAATTCATGATTTCTCATGAAAAATCCAAAACTACAAGCCATTTTTCATTTGGACCTCCCAATCCTATGCGTCGCGCGAGGCGCACAGGGTAAGTGCGGCGCACTGGGCTTGAGGCGCGCGGCGCATAGAGCCTGTGCGTAGCGCCTTTTTGCAGGAGACTTTTGGAGGCCTTCCCGGTGTCAAAATCAAGGTCATGATAGCTCATTGGAAAGGTCTTTGAGTCTACTTTCCAACCCATCAAAAATAAAATCTCCCAAGACTAGTCAAAATGTGCCAAATGAGGCTGCCTCAAGGCAGAGTGCTGTTGCAGTCAACTTTTGAATGCCTTCCTCAACTCCAAATTGAGCTCATGATAGCTCATTGGAAATATATTTTTGTCTAGTTACCCTTTGACTCATCAAGAAGGTTATTTGGCCAACCAAGCTAGGTGAAAACTTGATTTTCCCAAGGTCACTTCAGAGGTGCATCAATTCTCCCAAGGCGATTGTATTATTGACATTTCTCTAAAACCATGAAAAATGTGTAAAAAGTGAAGGATTTGTTTCTTTCTTGGCCTGGTGTGGACAAAAACCTCTCTCAGTTTTCCAAAATTCATCTTTTATTGCTCAGAAACATCATTTTAGTGAAACCTATCCCGATGTGTGAAACAAGGAATTTTGTCGAAATTGAAGTGAAATGAAGGGATAGGAGTCTAAATATCGGGGATTTGGAAGTAGAAAGGATGTTAAGAAGTAGGGAAAAGTGGAATCTTCAGAGACGACATGAGGCGGAGGGTCCAAAAGGAAAAACATAGCCTAGCCTAGAAAATTGTCAGGTTAAGCAAAAAACTTAGGCGTGTGCAAAATGAGGAATTTGGGGATCTCAGTGATGGGAAGTGTTTAATAAGGTACATTAAGGATAGGGGAAGGTGTGTGAACATTAGGATACAAGTGTTTTTTTTTGATGATTTGGCCATCCAAGAGAAATTACCTCCAAAACCCTAGGAGAGAGGAAATTAACCTTACCTAGGTACAACTGAAGCATGAACAAGCTGTAAAATGACCCAATGGAACTTGACATGATGATGGAAACCTCGAATTGATGATAGACTCAGCTGAATAGTGACATAGACTGACATTTGGGAAATTTTGAAAGGAGTGAAATCAAACCCTAGACCTAATGCCTAGTGACCAAATTTTGCTTAAAGACTCACTGAAATGACAAAATTTGATTTTGACACCTTAAAATCACTTGTAAGAGCATGTTTGATCACTGGAGGAAGGCTGGAAAGACTGACACTAACAGCCCCAACTTCCTTTTTATGACTGAGTGCAAGATTGAATCCTTTGACATATTCCTCGCTCAATTATCATTATGTGATGGGTTTTCTCAGAAGTGTTGCACACCTATAAACTTTAATAGAGTTGTTCTTGAGTCTTTAGAGGTGGTTAGCTTTTCAAAGAACACACGTACAAGAAGAGGAGAAATAATATGCTTGGTTGATTTGAATTTATCTGCCTGTGAATAGGGTGTTCCCATTCATAAACTTGAAGTCTCACGATTCATGAAAAACTTTGGGACTTGCCATGAATCGTGAGACAATTCCAACCCCATAGCTATGAATTTCTTATTTAAATGTATACCCCATAGATTAGAATCTGTACAAGGAGAACTCCATTCTTGTTTCGAAAGAACATGCAATCGACTTGTACCATGCTATTTAATCTTTTCTGTATTTATTCGCATCCTTGGTCTATGACATAAAGATGCAACATGCTACCTTGCATTTTCTATACTAACACCTAAAAAATAATAAAGTATGCCCAAATCTATCATTTCAAATGATCTATGTAGCTCACCTTTTGGTCTTTCAATTATCAAAGTTATTGCCTATATTGATGAGAACTTCTACAATCGATACCATAGTGACAATATATGTTATACTTTTATCCATGTTTCTTTGAAGCCATTTCTCCTTCAGTAGAGTAGCAATACACTGTAGTTTCCATTTAGGGGAGAAGTGTACCCAATAGCAACCTTGGCCTGTGTGCAGATGGGTTGAATGCACATTAGATTCTATCTGTTGTTTTGAAGGTGTTTCTCCTTCAACAATACTTTATCTTAGTAGATACTTTCGGTCTGCACCTTTAGTAGATGCATGCAGCCTTGGGATACATGTTGTAGATTATAGTTTTCCTATGAGGTTGTAGTAACAATGAAAGAAGTGCATCGGTTTTAGGCATATTTATTATGCTTTTATAGTTTGACTTAGATGCTCACTTTTATTAATTTAGGTGTTTTTGTTAGTTTTTTTTTATGCAAATATTTATCTTTAAGAAAAGTGCACAGAAGAGAAGGGTTCTATATTTTGAGCGGGGGACACACTTCCAGGTAGGAGGTACTCTATTCTAGGAATCTTTTGCCATGCAGGTTAGGTGCTTTATCCAAGAATCCTATGAGGCGCTATTGTAGCAATAATAAATTCATTTCTTTTGAGTTACTCATTAGTTCATTGATAGTATAGTGTTTATTCAATGCAATGCCTCAATATTGTATACAACCATATTTAGTATGCATTTATAGTTTGACTTAGATGCTCACTTTTCTTAATTTAGGTGTTTTTCTTAGTTCTATCTTATGCATAGATTTATGTTTGAGAAAAGTGCACAATAGAGAAGGGTTATATATTTTGAATAGGGGACACACTTCTAGGTAGGAAGTACTCTATTCTAGGAAGCTTTTGCCATGCAGGTTAGGTGCTTTATCTGAGAATCTCAAGAGGTTCTACTGTAGCAATAAGAAATTCGTTTATTTTGAGTTCTTCATTAGTGCATTGATAGTATATTGTTTATTCCATGCAATAACTCAATATTGTATGATCAAATTACAGTTAAGATTGTCATAATATTTTGACTTACCCTCTTTTAGAGGGAAACTAGAGTGCATGTCAAGTTTGCACGTCACAATCGTATCATGCAAAGTTTACTTGGCACAAGTTTTGTGGATCTAAGCAGCCAGATACCTATTGGAATTCAAGAGGGAACAATACTACAAAGTGGGAAAGAGGTTTTGTAGTTAACCTGCCTTTCACATTATGGTTGGAGTCAGTTTGTTGGCAAGATGCTAGATACCCCAACTTCCTTTTTATGACTGAGTGCAAGATTGAATCATTCGACATATTCCTCGCTCAATTGTCATTAAGCGATGGGTTTTCTCAGAAGTGCTTCACATCTATAAACTTTACCAGAGTTTGTATTCAGTCTTTGGATGTGGTTATCTTTTCAAAGCACACACGTACAAGAAGATGAGAAATAATATGCCCAACTAATTTTCAAGTTATCTTCCTGTAAATAAGGTGTTCCCTTCCATAAACCTGATTACTCGCTCTACTTCTTTCTAGTGAACAAATTTGGGACTTTTCATGAATTGTGAGATATTTTCAACCCCATAACTATCAATTTATTATTTAAAGTTATACCCAGTAGAATAGAACCTACAAAAGGAGAATTGCATTCCTATTTCAAAATAACCTGCAATCGACTTATACCATGCTATTTAATATTTTATGCATTTCTTT
The DNA here is from genome assembly GCA_000404065.3 of Pinus taeda. Classification (NCBI taxonomy): domain Eukaryota; kingdom Viridiplantae; phylum Streptophyta; class Pinopsida; order Pinales; family Pinaceae; genus Pinus; species Pinus taeda. Next base: position 109,227 of record APFE030816019.1, read on the forward strand.
GCATCCTTGGCCTGTGACATAAAGATGCAACAATTTACCTTGCATTTTATATACTAATACTCCTAAAGAATAATAAATTATGCCCAAATCTATCATTTCAAATGATCTATGCATCTCACCTTTTGTTTTTTCAATTATTGAAGTTGTTACCTATATTGTTGAGATCATCGACAGCCGAGGCCACAATGATAATATCTATTAGAGTTTTATCTGTGTTGCACTAAAGGTGCTTTTCCTTCAGCAACACTACAATACATTGTAGTTTCCATTCAACAGAGAGGTGTACCTGGTAGCAACCTCGGTCTGTGTGAAAATGGGTTGAATTCATAATAGAATTTATCTATTGTTTACAAGGTGTTTCTCCTTCAATAGTACTTCATCTCAACAGATGCTTTCAATCTACACCTTCAGCAAATGCATACAGCCTTGGGGTACATGCTATAGATTCCAGTTTTGTTGTGAGGGTATAGAAACGATGAAAGAATCACATCGATTTTAGGCATCTTATTGTTGTTGTATGAAAGCATGCTTGTTTAGTGTTTCCCAAAATTATATAGAGCCATATTTATTATACTTTTATAGTTTAACTTAGATGCTCACTTTTCTTAATTTAGGTGTTTTTCTTAGTACTATTTTATGCACAAATTTATCTTTAAGAAAAGTGCACACTATAGAATGGTTCTATATTTTGAGAAATGGACACTCTACTAGGTAGGAGGTACTCTATTCTAGGGAGATTTTGTCATGCATGTTAGTTGCTTTATCCTAGAAAAAGTTCCAAGTCCTTGCCTCCTTGACAAAGTCCCTGCGAGACGAGACAACGATGGATAGAGTTCCAAGTCCCTAAATTTTCCAAAAACCCACTTGACCCTAGCTATCTAGCCTAAAATCCTTTACATTCCAGTTATCTATTGACTGTTATTTCATAGAGAGAGCCCTCTTTGGTTTGGTAGGGCTAGCTACCAAACTAAAAGCTTGGTCTGTGATTACCTACGTCAATATTTTCATTAGCCCGATACATTATGAAGGATAACAGAGGGCATGACAACTAGGGAGTGCCAAGGTGTTCTAGTGAATGTAAGGTTCCCAAGTCATGGAAAAATGCAATGCTAGTTGTGAGGTCATGATTGCCAAGGTGTGTTAGGGAATGCTAGGGCACACTAAGATGTGCTAGATAGTACGAAGACATGTCAAACAAGCTAAGATGCGCCATGTGCTAAGGCATGCCAATATGTACAAGGGTTCCAAGTCCCTGCCTCCTCTTCTTCCATATGATATCCACTTATGACATTTCCTTTGCAATATTTGGTGCATTTGATAGTTATAGGTCATTTATAGGTTATAAATGTCTTCAAAGTTTCACTTCTAATTAAGTATTCAACTAAACATATTAATTCTCTTATATATAACTATTTTTCCCTCCACTCAATTTTCATAACTTCAATAACCATTAGGTAGGGACCTGTATCTTTGATGTTGCTTTGCTTGTTTAGTAAAATATTGCTGAGACTTTAATTTATTGAAATTTGTAGAATTTACAATTTATAAAGTTTCAAGGTCTAATTTTAAAAAATATAATTCTTTAAAGGGTGCTAGCTCAATGGAAGAGCGCCTTCTTTACAAGCAGGAGATTGGTGGTTTGATTCCATCATGCCCTGATATCCATATGGAATGACGATGATCAATTTTTGGTGATAGAGGCTATTTTGACCATAACCAATGAGCTTTAGTGAAATTTTTTGACCCTCCCCAAAAATATGAAATGGTGACAGTGAGCGAACGCCACCATATATACGCATCAATAGTGAAAACCCTCAAAGGTCCGCAACCATAAATCATTGTTGATATGAAATGGTGATGGTCATTGTCCATCATTATAGTAATTATTCATGATGGACATTGAATGTCACCACAACACTTATACTTCTAGCAATGCGGCTTTTGGTGACGGTCAATGGACGTCACCATATATATGCACCAATAGTGATGTCCATTAAAGATCCATCACAATAAATCATTATTGTTCATATCAAATGGTGACAGTCACTATCCGTCATTATAATCAATATTCGTGGTGGACCTTTAATGTCACCATAACACCTATACTTTTGGTGACGCCACCTTTGGTGATGTTCAGTTTTTGGTGACCAAGGCTATGGTTCATCACCATTGCTCATTTTCAATGGTAATGGTTGCTATCCATCATTATAAATCATTACTCGTGATGAACTTTGAATTTCACTACAACACCTATACTTTTGGCGACGCCACCTTTGGTGACATTCAGTTTTTGGTGATGAAGGCTATGGTCCATCACCATTTCTCATATGAAATGGTGATGGTCGTTATCCATCACTATAAATCATTATTGGTGATGATCTTTATATGTCACTACAACACCTATGCTTTTGGTGATGCCACCTTTGGTGACATTTAGTTTTTGGTGACGAATTCTCTTTTGACCGTCACCAATGAGCTTATGGTGACATTTTTCACCCCTCACCAATGTCCTTTTTTCTTATAGTGAAGGTTTTTAATCTGGTGTTTTTCCAACAAAGGGTTCAAGCATATACCCAAACATCAGTTGAGTAGAAACCATAACCTTGTCCCCTTGTTGATGAATTTACTCTAGTTTGAAAGAAATTTCACATTTTTCATTTATCAAGAAATCCACAAACAATTGAAAAGAGAGGCATAAACATAATAGTCCAAAGAATCAATTTCCATATAAAGGTTATTACACAAATTGAGAGGTTAAGGTCATGAATGGGAAATGCTGCACTTTCCTCATACTCAGTTGCATCCAGTTCTAGCATGTATTTTGATTCAAAGATATTTGGAAGAATGCATTTTTTGATTGGTATCAATAAAAAAAAGGGGATACGGAAAACTATGCTTGCTATTAGTATCCATGTAACCCAAAAACATAATAGATAATAAATTAACAGAAATGTAGTAAAGAGAGAAATGGTTTTAAATGGAAATGTTTCAATAAATAAGGCATGCAAATCCTCAATAACCCTGCATGCAAATCAAACATTGTGATTTCTTAGGGCCATATGAGAGGAACTGAAACAATAACACATGCAATATAAGTAGTAGATGCAAGATTTCTATGCTGGTACATAACCTCTTTATTTTATGGGAAAGTTTGATCAACAAAAGCAAATGTTTGTTGATTCAAACTACATTAATGAAGAACATCTTGCACTTTCTGCTTTTCACAAAGAATCCTTATGATTGTGTAAATATGCCTAAGTGTGATGCTCATAATTAATTAAAGATTTAGAATAGTATGTTCTGGAACTCACTTGTATCTCTGAGTTGGAGCAATGAAAAGAAGAAGTACCATTTCCCAGAATTGATTTCCTAGTAAACTTTCTATAGCCATGTAAGCAACATAACCCCTTAGAACAAAGGTAGGAATATTTTTTTATTACAGGCATGAGGCCCACATATCCACCCAAAAGAATGGGTTGCATCAAGGTGCTTAGTTATCTCCCCTTAACTCTCATGGGAAGACATGCCTCAATATGCTTTTCAGGGTCAAAAGTATTTCCATATTTTCCATCTTCTATACTTCTCAAGACTATTGCTTTCAAATCATTCAGTTCATTCAAATCCTCTAATGCCTACAAGGGAATTAAGGAAATTTTGAATTTATCTCTAAGGGCAACTTTTTGGCCATCTCAAATTCAAGAAAGGAAATAAAGCAACAAATGATAAAACTCATTGGCCCCTTTTGCTCCATTTTGACAAAAAATTCCTACATGTCACCATAAATATCTAATGAACTGGCCTACTCATTAATACTTTTCTTGACACTTTCTACCATTTTTTTCATATTTTCTGCAAAAGCACACAATCCACATCAAACAATTGCTTAAAGGCTCCTTAAAAAATCAATATGAAAATAGAGTGTTTTTGCCTTCTTTTTTCCAAACAAGTTCAAGTTAGAGTCGATTCTTTTGAATAAAAAACCAAAATCCTAACTCACCAAATGCTACAAGCATGGAGGAGATTAAACAAACCTATTGATTCAAGAGCACAAGTGATCCAAAATGGATCCTAGAAAACCCTCTAAGTCTTCAAAGTCTTCTAAACATTCAAAACTATCGCATGAGAAGAACCTTTTAAAAAGGCGGATTACACTATCAGGAGGCAAAAACATGAAGAAAACAGTGAAATAAGGCCTATCGGAGGTCAAAAGAATGATGCACAAGAGTCGTTGGATCTGGCCAATCAACATCCAGATCCGTTCAGCATATTACAATCAATGGTGGAAGGTGGAGGATATCAGGGCCTATCATACGAAAATTGTGATCGCGACCAGTGCAGGTCAACGAGGACTATTGATCAAGCACACAAATCGATGGCCCAGGTTAACTCGCGATATCGCAATCGACGATTACAAAGGAGTGCTTGCAAAAAGCCTAGGGGTCTATGCGGTATGCGATTGTGATCAATCACATCGCAATATTGCATCAGAGCTACACAAAGGAGTGGGGCCGATACAAATATGGCTTACAACAGCCAGACCCGATAGGTTATAGGCGATATTTTATATATTTTGAAATCCAGAAAATGCCATTTTCCTTTGTATTTTTCATTTCCACCAAATAAATGAATTGCAAAGGAAATGTGCCTGATGCGATGAAACTGGACCCAAAAGGGTTTATGAATGTACATGTATAACATTTCAAGTCTGCCATAAAGCCATTTTGTGAGATTTTCAATGTTTTAATGTATTTTTCAAATACAAAGGGAAACCACGAAATGAGTGGGATTTAGGGCAGGCCATAGGCAGTAAGTGGTTTTGGCTAGGCTCCGCATGAGCCCATACACTAGCTGCCATGTGGCTATGCGCCGGAGAGGGAAAACCACCCTTTTCAGGTGGTTAACCCTCGTACGCATGAGTCGCCCGAAATAGATCTCAACCATTGGATCACGATAATTCATATGAGCAATGGAGATGTGATAGTGATTACAGGTGGATCCGATAGGAGTATAGAGCAGATTTAAGGATATTTGAAGTTGGATAAACGATAGTTTGGCAAATTTTCCTGTGTTTTTAGTGTATTTCTCTGTGTAAATAGAGAACGCTATTTTTTGGGATTTCAAAGACCCAATGGTCCCTTCCGTTGCAGAATAGGTGGCCACCTTCCCTAAAGACGTTATGCCATGATTGCTAATGATCAGAAGGGGATTCGAGTAGACAGGGGCTGGGAGCTAGAACAAATAACGCCAATTGGCTTTCAAGCCACAGACTGATAGAAGATGGAGACAAGTAGTGCTGAGACAAAGAGAAAACAGAGACAGAGAGCGAGTCTGTGTACTCAAAGAGACTTGATGGATTCAAGTAAACTCTTGATGTTTTGTATATGTGTGTTGAGACTCAAATTGAGCTCACTTTTGTAAAACTCTGCTCTTGAAGACATAATAGAGAGGTCACCACTGAAGGTTGGACCAAGAGACATAGCCTAGGAGTTTTGGGTGAACTCCATATTAAACTTATGGTGTTTATGTGTTTTGTCTATTATGTTTCTTTAACTGGTTCCTCATATATGTTATTCGCAATCTTATCGATCCATTACACTAAGTAATATAGGCAAATCCATGCACATGAGTCTATAATAACTTAAAAGTAATATAAGATCTTCATTTTCAGATCAAGGGGTATCAGAGCTCTAGGTTTGCTAAGGTTAGACAAGCTTGTGATGGATTATTGAATTTAAACTAGGTCACAGTTCAAATTAGGAGGAGAACTGGTTGAGGCTAACCCAGAAATTGGAAGAGTCTATCCTAGGAGGAAAATGGTAGAACAAGTCCCATTGGAATCAAAACCTCAGTTCATGGACAGTTTGATGACCATGAGAGCCATGATGGAAGAAATGTATCAAGAATTTAAGAAGGATCAAGGTGCAAGCACCTCAACACCCGAACAAGGCAAAGGAGTAGAGGAACCTCTTCTATTTACCCATTTAGAAGGCAAATGGAAAGGGGAAGAGCCTCCTCCATCAAAACCTCCTTCTAGCCCTGAAAAGAAAAATAAGAAAACATCTTTGATTAAATTAGATGTAAAATTTGATTTTCCAATATATGATGGAGAATTAAATGCAGAAAAGATAGATAATTGGATCAGACATATTGATGTGTATTGCAAGGTACAGAAAATTGATTCAGAAAGGAGTAAAATTCAGCTAGCTAGCCTTCGCCTTGGAGGAACTGCCCTAGTGTGGTGGGAAGACAGGATGCAAGCTGATTTGAAGAAGCATGGTAAAATTCTTTCTACATGGAATGAATTTGTTTCTGCCATTAAAAAACAATTCTATCCACTAGCTATATGCAGCAAGCAATGATGAGTTGGTAAACTCTTCACCAATTAAAGGGGCAAAGTGTACAAAGTTATACCCAGGAATTTAGGAAAAGAGCTTTAATTCTAGGAATTTATCTAGACTCACCTGAAACTTTGTGGAAGTATATAGGTGGTCTACATAGCTATTTAAGGCACACCATTCTCATGTTTAATCCTACTAGCATAGTTGAGGTATTAGTTTAGGATACACATCTAGAGGCTAGAGGCAAGAATGTGAACCAAGAGATTGGGGGATCATCAAAACCCACTGCAAGAAAGAACAAGGAAAAGAGGAAGCAAAAATGGAAAGAGAGGAAGGAAAATGTTGTATAAAAAGACAAACCTTCATGCACTCACTACAAGAAGGATGGACATGATGATGAACACTACTGGTATTTGCATCTAGAGCTGAAACCCAAAATGTTTAGTGGTAAGAAGAAGAAGATTGTTATTGCTATTCAGAAAGACTTGGGGTCACACTCAGGTGATGAAACAATAGTCACAGCCACAAGTATAAAAGGTAAAAATTCTAAAGCATCTACTAGTAATTCTATACAATCTATTGATAATGAAGAAAATGAGAGGAAAAGGCATGAGCTTTTTCATATTAGACTTATTTCCAAGCATCAAAAGATTGATACTTTATTCGATAGTGGATCACAAGTAAACTTGATTTATGAAGCAATTGTAAAGAAGTTGGGACTACTAACATTGCCTCACAAGAAGCCATATCCATTAGGTTGGGTATGTGATAAAGCAAAGCTACAAGTGACTAGAAAATGTAAACTTAGGTTTGCTTTTGGGTCAACATTTGTAGATGAGGTTGAGTTAGATATAGTTCTCTTGGATATATGTGGTATTGTTTTAGGAAGTCCTTACTTGTATGATAGAAAATCCATTTTCTATAGAGCTGAAAATAAGTATCAACTCACAAAAGATGGAATAGAATAAATTGTAAGGGCTCATTAGCTCAAAAGTAACTACGCTCTCATAAACTCAAGGAAGATGAAAATAATTGTAAATTCATGCAAGCAATTTTTACTAATGGTTGTAAAGGAAAAGAACCCTAATAAAACCAATGTATTTGAAGCTTGTGATGCTAAACAGAAAGCTGACTTAGAAAAAGTTGTTTCAGAATATGATATCCTATTTCAAGAACCTAAAGGTCTGCCACCTAAAAAGGAAATATTACATGATATTCATTTGCAGCAAGATTCTCCATTGCCTAACATCAGAATGTACAGGTTATCTGCTTTAGAGAATGTAGAGATTAAGAAGCAAGTACAGGAGTTGCTCAATAAAGGGTTCATAAGACCAAGCAAATCACCATTCAGATCTCCAATCATGCTGGTGAGAAAGAAATATGATTCATGGAGGATGTGCATTGATTACAGAGCACTGAATAAAATAACGATCAAGAATCATTATCCTTTTCCCCACATTGATGATATATTAGACCAGCTGAAAGAAGCTGTTTACTTTTCCAAGTTGGAATTGCATAGTGGCTATCATCAGGATATAGTAGCAGAACAAGATGCATGGAAGACTTCTTTCAAAAGAAAGCAAGTGCTGTATGAATCGCTGGTTATTCCTTTTGGCTTAACTAATGCTCCTGCCACTTTCATGAGAGTTATCAATGATGTACTCTGACCTTTTATTGATGATTTTGTAATTGTATATTTACATGACATTCTTGTTTTTAGTAAAACATGGGAAGAACATTTGAAGCATGTAAAGCAGACTAGATGTTTTGAAAAAAGAAAATCTCTATGTGAAGTTATCAAAATGTGAATTTGGCAAAACATCTTTAAATTATTTGGGTCATATTTTAGGGGTGGTGAATTGAAGATAGATCTCTCTAAGGTTGAAGTCATTGTGAACTGGCCTAAGCCCAAATCTGCTATAGAAGTTAGGAGTTTCCTAGGAGCAACACAATATTGGAGAAAGTTTATTGCTAACTTTTACTTGATTGCAGCACCCTTACATGCTTTGACAGGATTGAACAAGGTGTTTCAGTGGGGAGGCAAACAGCAGAAAGCCTTTGACACCTTGAAAGAAAAAAATTAGTACAACACAAGTACTAGCATTACCAAATCTTCAAAGACCATTTGAGATTGAAACAAATGCCAGTGACTATGCCATGGGAGTAGTGTTGATGCAACACAATAAACCCATATGTTATCATTCTGAGACATTTACTTCTGCAGTAGTTAATTATCCCACATATGATAAAGAATTGTATGCATTAGTGCAGAGTGTGAAAAAGTGGAAACATTACCTAACCGGCAAAGAAACCATTATACATAGAGATCATCAACCACTTCAATATTTTCACTCACAAACTAAATTGCAGCAATCATGACACTCTAGGTGGATGGGTCTCTACAGCAGTTTGATCTTTTCATCAGATATAAGAAGGGAATACACAATAAAGTTGCAGATATGTTATCAAGACCAATCATAAATGCATCCACTATACCTAAGCATAATTTAGTATTGCATGAAAGGTATATTGAACAATATGCTAAAGATGTAGATTTTAAAGATGTATATGCAACTTTAAGTTAGGGCAAACAAGTAGAAGAATTGGATTATCATGTTAAGGACCAACTCTTATATCATTTGGGAAAGTTATGCATTCCTCAAACTGAAAGAGTTAACATAATCTGAGAAGCACACACTTCTCTAATATCAGGTCATTTTGGTGTAAGTAAAATGGTTGCACAGTTGCAAAGGTTCTGTTATTGCCCAAGAATGCATGAAACATTTTCTAAATATATTAAAGGGTGTACCATGTGCACTACGAGAAAGCTCAATAATAGAAAATTAGGCTTGTACACTCCACTTCCAATTCCTTCTCATCCTTGGGAAAGTGTTTCCATGGACTTTATTGGGGGACTGCCAAAATCTAGAAAAGTTCATGATTAGCTATATGTTAATGTGGATAGGTTCAACAAAATGTGTATTTTAATACCTTGTAATAAGCAAATTACAGCTGAACAAACAACAAAGTTGTTCTTTCAACATGTATGGGTTCATTTTGGGTTACCCACTTCCATTGTATTTGATCGAGATTCCCACTTTGTTGGGAAGTTTTGGTCAATTCTATGGGAGTTAATAGACACTAGATTGAAGAAGAGCACAACATTTCATCCACAATTAGATGGTCAAACAGAGGTTGTCAAAAGGACAGTGATCCAGTTTCTCAGAGGCTATTGCAGCAAGCATCCCAAGCTTTGGGATGAACATTTGTGTTATGTGCAACCTGCTTACAACTGTGCTAAGCATTCTTCTACACAAAGAGCTCCTTTTGAGACTTGTTTTGGTTTTACACCAAAGTCTCCCTTGGATTTTGTCTTTGGAAAAGACATAGCAGTTGATGGACACAGTGATGTGGACAAGGCAACTAGTTCATTGAACAGATCCAAGAAATTCACCAGGTAGTGCAGGAAAAGCTCAAAAAGAGCCAGGCCAAGTACAAGGCAAGGCATGATAAGAATCAAATTAAATATAGCTTCCAATTTGGTGATCAAGTCTGGCTGTACATCAGCAAATACAAAATGCAAGGTGAGGGAAAGAAGCTAAAGAAAATAAGGTATGGGCCTTTCAATATACTTGAGAAAATTGGTGAAAACTTCACCTTGATTTGCCAGCTTATATGCATATCTATTCAATCATTAATGCAGAGAAATTGAGACTATATGAACCTTCATTAATTGAAGATCTCGAAGAGCAAAGTCAGTTGCCTTCTATTGATGATCTATTGCCTAAATATCTCAATGAGTTGCAGGAAGACAGTTCTGGAAAGGAAGGTGAGAACTACATGCAGAGGGGATGTTGAGTACCTCAGAATCAGACTCAAAGGTTCAAAACCAAGCAGTGCAATATGGATAGAGATTGCACAAGTGAGGAAGTTGTATCCTCACTTGATCGATGCTTGAAAACCAACTTTTGGTGGTCCAAAAGCTTTTTCAGTCAGAAGGCGTGATCCAAAATGGATCCTAGAAAACCCTCTAAGTCTTCAAAGTCTTCTAAACATTCAAAACTATTGCCTGGGAAGAACCTTTTAAAAAGGAGGATTACACTATTGGGAGGCAAAAACATCAAGAAAATAATGAAATAAGGCCTATCGGAGGTCAAAGGAATGACGCACAAGAGTTGTTGGATTTGGCTGATCAACAGTCTAGATCCAATTGGCATATCGTAATAAATGGTGGTAGGCAGAGGATATTAGAGCCTATCATATGACAATTTCGATCGTGATCAGTGTGGGTCAACGAGGACCGTTGATCAAGCACGCAGATCGATGACCCAGGTTAACTCCTGATATCGCATTCGACGACTACAGAGGAGCGCTTGCAAATGTGATCCAAATTTAAAGAGGAATGAAAAAAATTACAAAGATTACCATAAACACAGATATGCAGTGGAAATAATACTTCATTTCATTAATGTAAAATACTGAAATATGCTTACAAACAGTAATGGAAATAAACTAGCTAGGGAAATGGTAGCTTATCTTTGAGAAGAGATGTGGTGGCTACATGCCTTTGAACTATGTTACAATGAGGCTCGAAGGCCTATTTATTGTTGAGAAATAATCGAAAACCCTAAACATCCAAAAACCTAACCCTAGAAGATGAAACACCAAATTGTGGGCCCCGTTTGGGTAAATTGGTACATCAACGTCCCGGGTCGTAACTTTGGCATATGATCTCAGTTTTATGTGCACAATATCTCGTTAGAAAGATCTATCTAAGAACTATGTTTCTCCCAGTTTTCCCAAAAAAACATCGTTTAGGGCCTCAAAATGGTTCGGGAAGTTCAGGACCCAAAAATTGCTAAAAATAGTAAGTCGTGCTACAATTAAGGAAATTGAAAATGCTGAGAGAAACAATGGTGGGGGTCCAAGTGGACTTGGCAAGTGGCCACCTATGTCCACCTGGATCATTCGTCCCCCCTTAGGAAGCAATGGTCCCCATTGCTTTGAGTTCCTCCATGAGATGAGGAAACTTCTACTGAACTTGATCCTTGGTGAGCCACTTGCTCTGGTGAAGGAGTTGGCTTGATTTGACAACTCGATACAATTGGATATTCTGTTGGTGAGTGTTCTTGATCTGTGTGTCCATGATCTGATCAGTTGCAGCTTGTTCCATGCAATCTGGATTTAATTTTGTGGGTGTGAGCTATTCTGCAATGTCAGATGTGTCTAGTAATGGTGGAAAGTATTTCCGAAGGCGGCCCACATTGAACACTAGGTGCAGGCCAAGGAATGGGGGAATGCTGAGTTCAAATGCATTGTCTCCCGTAGCCATAGTAATGGTGTAAGGACCATATCGGAGTGGTCTCAGTTTCCGATAGGCTTCAATAAGACTTTCATTTCGCGCCCACTTGAAACTTGTGTGGCACCTGATGTTGATCATGTCGTTGCTTGTACTTGGCATTTGATTTCTCTAGAATTTCATGGAATTGCCGACAAATATCTTGGATGTGCTCAATGAAGCTAGTTTCCTTGTCTATTTCAGATTGGACATGAGCCGAATCTATGTGAGTAGCTGTGAGTGGCATGGCCACATCAATGGGGCATAGTGGTCAGAATCCCATGCCCACCTGAAAAGGGTTGTGGCAAATCGAGCTGTGAAGAGCTCGGTTGTAGCTGTGCTGAACATAGGGGAGGCTCTCGTCCCATGTGCGTGGATGCTTTGAGTTGTACATGCACAGAATGTGTACAATCATCTTGTTGACAACCTCTTTCTAGCCATCAGTTTGAGGATGGAAAGCTATGGACTTAATGAGTTTGGTGTCCAGCATTGACTAGAGACTGGACCAAAATGTACTGAGGAACCAACCATCCCGATCTGAGATGATAGACTGTGGGATCCCAAAGTGCACCCACACTCGTTCAAAGAAGAGTTTAGCAGTGGCTTCTGCTGTGATATACTTCTTGCAAGCTACCATAATGGCCATCTTTAAGAACCTATCGATGACCACAAAAACACAGTCATTTCCATGCTTAGTGGAAGGAAGGCCTGACATGTAATGCATGGAGATGGATTCCGAAGTTTGACTAGGGGTAGGTAGTGGGGTATAGAGGCCTTGCTTCTTGATGGTTGGTTTGGCAATGGCGCAGGCAGTACATGATCTAATGTATTTCCTGACATCCTGTCGAAGATTCAGCCAATAGAAATACTTTTGCAGTACTACCACCATTTTCTCGACCCCAAAATTCCCAGCAGCTTGACTGTAGTGTGCTTCCCAAATCATCTTGGCATGCTTGCTTGAAGGAACACAAAGGTGACCTAGAAGGCATAACAGGGATCCTGGAGGTGAAAATATGGAACATGCTAACCCTCCAAGAGTGTCTAGTATGTGTGGCCAAATTCTGGGTTGCTTTTGTAGAGAAGTAACCAATCAGAAGTCTCATGCCCATAAGAGTTGAGCACGGTGGTTAACGCCATGATCGGTGGTCGACTAAGGCCATCTACAAAATTATTGGTGTTTCCCTTCTTATACTTGATATTCAAATGGAACTGTTGCAGGTATGTAGACCACTTCTGATGGTGATCATTTTGCAATTTCCCTTGGGTCTGTATGAACTACAAAGGTCGGTGGTCTTTTTGGATAACCGTTTTCTTCCCCAAAATGTAATGCTTCCATTGTCGGTAGGTCTGCACAATGGAATACATCTCTTTGTCATAAGTGGGATACTTCCGGATTGTGTCTAAAAGTGTCTCACTGTGATATGCCACTGGTTGCCCGTGTTGAGTAAGGACTGCCCCAATAGCATAGTCAGAGGCATCTATCTCGACCTCAAATGGTTGTTGCAAATCTGGTAACACGAGCACTGGTACCGTGCAGCGGCGATCTTTCAACTCTGTGAATGCCTTCTATTGAGATTTAGACCAAAAGAATTTTTCTTTCGCTCCTCCCTTGGTGACTTGACTCAAGGGCCAAGTGATATGAGAAAACCCCAACACGAACCTATGGTAGAAGTTGGTAAGACCTAGAAAGCTGTGGAGCTCTGTCAGAGTGGTTGGAGGTGACCAATCCCAAATGACTTGGATCTTGGCTGGATCCACATGCACCCCTTGTTCATGAATAATGTAACCCAAATACTAAACCTGGGTCATGCCAAAAGTACATTTCTCCAAATTAGCGCATAGCTTGTGTTGCCGCAGTGTTTGGAGAACCTGTCAGATGTGGTGGAGGTGCTCTTCCCAACTTTGGCTAAAGATCAAAATGTCATCCAAGTATACCACTACAAATGAGTTGGTGAATGGTTGTAAGATGTCATCCATTAGCCTCATGAAGGTTTCAAGAGCATTCGTCAATCTAAAAGGCATAACCAACCATTTGAAAAGGCCCTCCATAGCTTTGAAGGTAGTCTTCCACACATTAGAGGGTTCGATTGATACTTGGTGATATCCTGACTTCAGATCGATCTTACTGAAATATTTTTCCCCCTTTAGTTGGTCCAGGAGGTCATCAATCAACAGGATCGGGTACCTATTATGGACAGTGACCTTGTTCAACGCCTGATAGTCAATACAAAGTCTCCAAGTCCCATCCTTCTTCTATACCAACACGATCGGGCTCCCACAAGGCGATGAACTCGGACAGATGTGACCTTTCTATAGCAACTCATGAATCTGCCTCTTGATTTCATCATTCTCCAGAATAGAGTGCTGATAGATTGGTCTATTGGGTAGCGGTGAATCTGGGGTTAGATCAATGGAGTGCTTGACCTGATAGTGCAGAGGAACCCCTGCGGGGGAGGTGAAGATGTCCTCGTACTCCTCCATGACCTTGTCCATCTGTATTTGTCGTGCAGAGGGGCCCTATTTGGAGGTTGTGGCCACCGTCTTCTTCTTTCCTTGAGGGTGTATAATTAGGTAAATAAATTTTTTGGTTTTGGAAATGAGCTTACTACATTGTTTTGTAGTAACCAAAGAGATGGTGGTAGGCGGTGCTACCTCCGGTATCCTGTACAACTTTTTTCCCAATGTAACAATAACAACACGAGGTCGGGATTCATACACAGCATGTCGCTTACACAAGTATGGTTGTCCTAATAATACATCACAAACTTCAAGGGGAGAAATTTCGCATGATACCTGATCTGTGAAGGGCTTGATGTTGTATGGAAGGTGTCACTACTAGCTCACACGAAGATCCCGTCCTTGGTGAAGCCACACAATGGTGTATGGTTGTGGATGTGTTGTGGTTGATAGGCCCAACCACTTCACGACCTCTACTGAAATGAGGTTCTTTTGGCTCCCGCTATCGACAATGAACTATAGCGGGGAGCCCTTTACCGACACCTGGGAGTGGAAGAGACGTTCCTCCTCTTATGGATCTTTGGGTTCCTACTTCTGTATCTTCGTGGTGGCAACGGTGGCGTTGGGATCTGCATCGATAATTTGCTTCCCTTTGTCATTACCCTTGTTGGGTTTTGACTCAGAGTTGAAACATGCATCTGATTCTAAAATCTTTAGCTCAGCCACCAGTGACTACTTGGCCCAACACTCACTTGTGTTGTGAGTGGAGCTCTTATGGAACTCACACCATTTTCTTGTGTCCTTTTTTGGCTTTGTGGTGCCGTTATTTGCTTGTAGCTTTGGTGGGTTGTCTTGGGCTGCCCTGCCTTGGATTTGTCCTTCGTTCTGTGGTTTAGGGGCACCTTTCCCTTGCTTCAAATTTGCAGATCCAAAGTCTCGCTTCTTCTATTTAAACTTTTGCTCGACCTTGACGACATACCGGTATGCTGTGCTGAGTGAGGAGATGTTCAAGAATTCTATTTCTTCCTGGATGTACTTGTGTAGGCAGCCATGGTATTTTAGTACAAATGCTGCTCCAAATCCTTGATACCCAACTTTGTGTAAAGGGTATGGAAAAGATTGGTAAACTTCGGCATGTCTTGGTCCCTTCCCTGCCGCAGCATGGTCCACTTTATGTATTGATCCTCATAGCTTTTGATAGGGTAGTACTGCTCCTTGATGGCATCCCAGAATGAATTCCAGGTGGGTGTGGTTGAAAATAGTGAGCCGGTATTTTCATCATTTTTCTCACAATAGGTTTCCCACCAATCCTTGATGTGGGGGGCCGCTTTGAGAAGAGCGAAAACAATCTTTTCCCGACTCGCAAATTCATGAACAGAAAAATAACCCTCTAGCAGATTTAACCATTTATCTATGGCATCTGCATCTATCTGACCCTCGAATATGGGGATTTCAAAATTAACTTGTACCTTAAAGCGTGTGGCTTTTCCAGAGTAGCTACTGGACGCTGATGCGTCACTTCTGGGTAGTTGTTGAAGGATCTGGGCAAAGCTGTCCATCATAGCATTCCTTTATTGCTCGAGGGCTTCTTTGAGAAAGATTTGGATAGGATCTCCTACCCCCTTGTCTTTCTTCTCATCCGCCATGGGAGGCTGTTGCAATTTGCGAGGCTGGTCTTGCAAAGGTTCGACCAGTTCAAGCCCTAACTCCTTATATCCCGACTTCGTTGGGGACATGCAAAGAAAAATAGAGAAAAAGCATACTGCTCTGATACCACTGATCCAGATTTAAACAGGAATGCAACAAACTACAGAGATAACCATAAACACAGATATGCAGTGAAAATAATATTTCATTTCATTAATGTAAAATACTGAAATATGCTTACAAACAGGAATAGAAATAAACTAGCTAGGGCGATGGTAGCTTATCTCTAAGAAGATATGTGATGGCTACATGCCTCTAAACTATCTTACAATGAGGCTCGAAGGCCTATTTATTATTAAGAAGTAATGGAAAACCCTAAACATCCAAAAACCTAACCCTAGAAGATGAAACACCAAACTGTGGGCCCCGTTTAGGTAAATTGGTACATCAACTTCCCGGGGTCGTAACTTTGGCATATGATCTCTGTTTGACATGCAAAATATCTCATTAGAAAGATCTATTCGAAAACTACAACTTTGGGAAGAGAAACATCGGTCCATGGACCCATGTTGCTCCCAATTTTCCAAAAAAACGTCATTTAGGGCCTCAAAACGGCTCAAGAAGTTCAAGACTCAAAAAATTGCTAAAAATAGTAAGTTGTGCTACAATTAAGGAAATTGAAAATGTTGAGAGAAACAATGGTGGGGGTCCAAGTGGACTTGGTGGGAGGCCACCAATGTCCACTTGGATCAAAACAACCTGGGGTCTATGCAATATGCGATTGTGATCAATCGCATCGTAATATCACATCGGAGCTACACGAAGGAGTGGGGCCGATACAAATATGGCTTGCGAAAGCCAAACCCGATAAGGTTATAGGCGATATTTTACATATTTTGAAATCCAGAAAATGGCATTTTCCCTTGTATTTCGTATTTCCGCCAAATAAATGAATTGCAAAGGAAATGTGCCTGATGCGATGAAACCGGACCAGAAGGGGTTTATGAATGCACATGTATAACATTTCAAGTCCACCATAAAGCCATTTTGCGAGATTTTCAATGTTTTAATGTATTTTTCAAATACAAAGGGAAACCATGAAACGAGCGGGATTTCGAGCAAGCCATAAGCGGTGGAGGGTTTTGGTGAGGCTCCTCCCGACCCCATACATTGGCTGCCATGTGGCTAGGCGCCAGAGAGGGAAAACCACTCTTTTAAGGTGGTTAACCCCCGTATGCATGATCCGCTTGAAATAGATCTCAACCGTTGGATCAATATCACTTAGATCAATGGTGGAGATATGATAGAAATTACAGGTGGACCCGATAGGAGTATAGAGCGGATTTAAAGATATTTGAAGTCCGATAAATGGTAGTTTGGCGAATTTTCCTGTGTTTTTAGTGTATTTCTCTGTGTAAAAAGAGAAAATTATTTTTGGGGATCTCAAAGGCTCGATGGTCCCTTACGTTACAGAACAGGTGGCCACCTTCCTTGAAGACATTATGCCATGATTGCTAACACTCAGAAGGGGATTCGAGCCGACAAAGGTTGAGAGCTAGAGAGCCCAAGAAGGGGAAATGAATAGACAACACTGATTGGCTTTAAAGCCACAGACTGACAGAAGACAAAGACAAGCAGTGTTGAGACAGAGAGAAAACAGAGACAGGGAGAGAGTCTGTGTACTCAGAGGGACTTGAGGGATTCAAGTAAACTCCTGTTGTTTTGTATCTGTGTGTTGAGACTCAAACTGAGCTCACTTTTGTAA
The DNA here is from genome assembly GCA_000404065.3 of Pinus taeda. Taxonomy (NCBI): domain Eukaryota; kingdom Viridiplantae; phylum Streptophyta; class Pinopsida; order Pinales; family Pinaceae; genus Pinus; species Pinus taeda. The sequence goes on from APFE030816019.1 coordinate 126,772, forward strand.
AACTCTACTCTTGAAGACATAATAGAGAAGTCACCACTGAATGCTGGACCAAGAGACGTAGCCTAGGATTTTTGGGTGAACTCCATATTAAACTTGTTGTGTTTATGTGTTTTGTCTATTATGTTTCTTTAACTGGTTCCTTTTCTATGTTACTTGCAATCTTATCGATCCATTACATTAAGTAATATTGGAAAATCCATGCACATGAGTCTGTAATACCTTAAAACTAATCTAAGGTCTTCATTTTCAGATCAACAAGGATTTTAGTATGCATGAGGGACTATGGCAGAACACCATTAGAAGGGGGAAAGTCCAAGAAGTCCACATAAAAATGCCTGCATTGGAGGGATTTTGGTTATATGGAAGTTAGCCAAATGTAACCCCATTAAAAATTAGAATATCACAATTTGTTTATGATAGTTAAGAAAAGATAATTTGAACTCTAAAAATAGTCACAATCAAGAGAGTACAATGCAAATCAGACCAAATTTCCTTACTGGTATAGTCGATTTCATTGCTGTAAATTATAATCTAATGAATTTTTCTCCATGTTCTTGTTCCAAAATAACATGTATATAGTTTTCAAGGAAAATGTCAAATAATCAATACATATTTCAGGAATCACGGTTAGCTTAACAGGGCAGTTCAATTAATTCAAATGGACCATTTTAAGGAGGATTTTTCCATGAGGTATCTGGTATTAGTGTGGTTGAAGTTTGAATTTAACTCCCACTGGATTATGAGCTCATATTGTGGAAGAATGGAGGATTTAACTATATTTTTCTTTAAAAAAATCAATAATCATGGTTGATTGCAAAACCCACCATAAACCCTAGCAAGAGCATGTCATGATGATAAGCTGATGGATTCTTTAGATTGAATTCCTTCTATTGTTCCATTTGGGATGCCACATTATGATCAAATAAATAGAGTCTAGTTATCATAATGACAGGTATAAGTGTTACTAAAATGTACATGGGGGTATGTCAAGCATGTTCTACAACGTAAAATTTCTTGAATGATCACCTATGCTTTGCTAAAGAAGTCATGGTATAGAGGAGAATGAAATATGCCATATATGTCAAAATCACTTTTTCTCCTACAAGATTAGTACTAATTGTGAAAAATTGGAAGCCTGATTCCTATTGCAGCAAATGGAAATAATTATCCTAATTGTTAAATTAATTCTTAACAATTTATTTATTGTGTACTACAAAAAATATTGAATCAATCACACTACAAACTACACAAATAAATTATAGAAGAAATACTAGCATACACACATAAAATGACATGGTTATTGTTGGACCAATGTCCTCAGAAAAACCCAACTTGGGAAAACCAGTGTTGTAGCTAAGGGTTTTATTTTTATGCAACATTAAAATAATTTGAGTACAACTAGATGCCAAAACTAGAAGTCCTACAGAGAGATACTGGTAAGAAAATCTAGTGAGGATAAATTCCTCACTCCATATGAAAATCCTAACACTGACCTCAACTTGAATTGAGCCATCCAAACTGTGTCTATGCAGTCACTGTATCAGCCTAGCAAAGTTGTTGCTGCTCCCATCTTGGAACAGTTTCTCCTCAAGCCGTATGACCAGGTGTTTTCTGGGAAAATGTTTCTCCTAGCCTATGGAACCTCTACCCAACTTCTGGCACTGAAATTCTGCTTCTACCTAGAAGCTCGACTTTGCCTCTAGAGGCTCCTGCATTGCTCTACATCAACCTCACTATGGCTTCTCTGCCTCTCTACAAATTCACTCACCACGTCTGGAAATCTTCCTCCATCTTCACTATCCCTACCCCTCTCTCACTACTTTTATCGCATTGGTTGTCTCTCCAGAAATAGAATGCTTCTACTCTGGAAATCGATATGCCTATGAAATCAAATATCTTAATTTATTTCTCCAAGCCCCATCAAATTGTTCTTATAATCCTCTATTGAGACTTCAACGACAAAGATTAGATCTTAACCGAATGATAGGATTAACTCGAAGTCGATCCATATAAGTTTCTAGAACATTCAAACCATAAATTAATTAATTCTAATTAATTAGTCATATTCCATAAGTTTAGACTTAGGAAATATTTAAAAATTGACTAATAATCTAATTAAGTCATTTCTAGATGGAATTTTCAGAAACAATTATTGGGCTTTTGAGATCTCATGAATTCTAGCCTCTCCACAAACTATCAAGGCTAGAACACATCTGATGCTACAAAAATAACATTAACTCTTAGTGAGGAATGTGTTCTAGTGTTTCTATCCTCTATAGCAACATCATGTCTTTACATCATCTACTATCACGTTGCTGATGTCTGGCTATTGCTACCCACCAACCACTATGCAACTCTAATATGTGTTGCATCTGTGTTGCTGCTGACTCTGATGAACTACTGCCAACACTGCATTTGCATTGCAACTCCCTCTCCATCTGTTGTTGTTGTAACTGCAACGTCTGCAACTGAAAAGAATCCCAAATATTGAATAAATTATGATCAGTATGATCCATCTGTCACTTGAGTCTTTGACTACTGCTAGTATATGCTTTGTCACTGAGGCATCTGCACTGCTACTGACTCTGCATTGTGCCACTCTACATTGTGCTTCCCAGCATATGACTACAACTAGACTATGCATCTGTCACTTTGGCCTCTGACTACATCTACTACCATTGATCCATCCTACTACTGAATATTGTGGGCCCCCATAGCAAGGTATTGATTCAAGAGGTTGTCCTCCTCAAAAATCCTGCCCATCTTTAGCACTTTGAGGCTACAACACTAAGTCACCCCATTTCACTGCTAAGGGTATGTCAGCAAACATGGCGAAGTTTTCCTCTAGCCTGGAGAAAATCTTATAGATCTCTAATGAGTTTGCCTATTGGTCCTGCTTCTCCTCCTTGTCCTTCTTCCTAAGAGGACATTGGGTATTGTAGTGACCAAGCTCACCACATCTGAAGCACTTAACCTTTGACATGTCCTTCTTCTTCTTTCGTTGCTCCCCCTACCCATAACTAGAACCCTTTGATGTGAGTGTCACATTTTCCTCCTCCTTCATGTGCTTCGACCCACTGCTACTACCACTGATGGAGCTCTTCACTAAGTCTCGCCTCAAAACCTCTTGCTTCAAATCGACCCACATCATGTCCCACCTTGGTAAGGTTTCTCTAACCAAAATGCATTGGACGAATACTTGCCACTCCTTAGAGACACTATTGAGTGCTAATCGCACTAACTTTGTGGCTTGAGATGTTGCCCCAATAGCTGACAATTGATCCTAAATCTCCTTAATCCTGGTGAGGAAGGGTCTATTCATTCCCCTTTTTGCATCCTGGTGCATCTCAACTTCTCTTCCAAATACATCTTCCCCTGCTTGGAAGTCCCTTGGTACAACGTGGAAAGGGTACCCCACATATCTTTATTCATTCCCTGTCCTGATATGTGTGATACAATGTGATATCAAAAACCATTAAGAATCAACCTCTTTTCCCTTTCCATGTCATTTCTATATTCCTTTAGTTGATCTACATTCTGGGGAATAACTTCCACTGCATCAATATGTTATGAAACCAGCTCACAAAAAGATAGAAAAGATAGATCAACACCTTAGAAATAAGCCTCTTTGAGGAGGAAACCACCTTTACATTACACAAATGAGTAATTCTTGGATGATACAAATGAAAAGACCTCCTTTCTATATATAGGAGTCTAAGGGGTCATAATATAATTAGAGCTGACATAACAATAATAATGTAAGGGCACAATAATAATAATAGTGGGCTTCTATGGGGCACAATAATAATAATATGGGGAATACATGGGCACAACAATATAGTAAGGGGGTTTTACTAAGAACAATAAGGGGTTACACTAGTAGTATAGGGACCTAACATGCTCCTCTCCTTCAAAATGTGTTGTCCTCAATGCTCGAGTAGTTCTTGATGCTTCTGTATAAAATTCTTGTCCTCCCATGTGGAATCTTTAGCGGGTAAGTTCGTCCACTCAATGAGATACTCTAAAATTGATCAATTTCGTAGCTATCGGGTTCTTGTTTATGTGACTTCTCTAGGCTCCAATATGATTTTTCTTTCCTTATAAAGTTCTAGCAATATTTTTTGAACTAGGATCTTCTGCAACTTTTGAATGAGTGACCATACTTCTTCGTCCTTCCTCCATTCATATCTTTCTTCATTTATCGAATCTGGTTGGATAATAGAAATAGCATAAAATAATGCTTCCACATCCTCATCCTTTCTTGAGAGTGCATCTACAACAACTTTTTTCTTCCCTTTTTTGTAGTTGATTTCAAACTCATAACCCAACATATTTGTGACCCATTTTTTTCTATTCTTCTAAAGATAATCTTTGTTCTAAAAAGTATTTAAAACTATCATGATCCATTTTTACCTTGAAGTGTCTTCCCATTATGTAAGGTTCCCATTTCTTAAGTGCATGTAGTATTGCCAACATTTCCTTCTCATAAATAGGTTGCTTGAGATGGAGCCGTAAAAATACCCAATCACCTACATCAAAACTTCTTTCACTGTGATGTTGATCTACTTGTTGTTTCATTCTATTTTGCACCAAAGTGGAATTATCCTTTAAAAGTTGGAGAACTTGTTGTTGATGCTCAATGTGATCTTTCACCGCTTGAATCTTTTTCTTCTTGATATGTCCTTCTATCTTGAGAGTTTGAGGAGTGGTAATTTCTTCCAATGAATTACAAGATATGGTCGGATTCATTTCTTGATGCTTGATGTGATCTTTCACTTCTTGAACATTTTTCTTCTTGATATGTCCTTCTATATTGATAGTTTGAGGAGTGGTAATTCCGGCCAATGCATTACAAGATATGGTTGGATTCATTTCTTCTTTCTTGATGTGATATTTCACTTCTTAAACCTTTTTCTTCTTGATATGTCCTTCTATCTTGAGAGTTTGAGGAGTGGTAATTCTTGCTAATGCTTTACAAGATATGGTCAGATTCATTTCTTCTCTCTCTAGGGTTGGTTCTTGGTGAGTATCCTTCTCTTTTTATATTTCTTGATACTTTTCTTCCTGATATTTCACTATTTGAACCTTCTTCTTCTTGAGATGTCCTTCTATCTTGAGAGTTTGAGGAGTGGTAATTCCTACCATTGCAATACAAGATATGGTCAGATTCATTTGTTCTTTCTCTAGGGTTGGTTCCTAATGTATATCCTATTCTTTTGATGTTTCTTGATCCTTTTCATCATTAGGAGGCCTTTCCTATAGCAGCTTTGTCCCACCTTCCTTCAAACCTTCCATGTCTTTCTTCAAAGCTTCCATGCCTTTCTTCCAATATGCTTTCATACCATTGATATCAGCTTCCATGGCATAGATAAAACTATTTATCTTTTGCTTCTCTAGAATATCATTTACCCTTATATTCAATTTTTGAAAGTCCTCAATGTGCTCTGCCATTGAGCCCTTTTTTTTGAGATTTATCAATTGGATAAAGAAGGTGTTTCTCTTTGTATCCTCATAATGTGCTATCACTTCCTCTATGAAAATTGACCACATGACAAGTGGTTTACAAGAACAAAGCCCTTTATACCATAAAAATTGATTTGGTTCTAAATAATTAGATCCAATACATACCTTTTTTCACAATGGTTCACCATGTAGATCAAAATATTTATCCATTTGTAGTATCCAATTTACCGGATCCTTGCCATCAAACTTCCTCATCTCTCTTTTTCTTGATTTTAGGAGCTCAATCTTGAAATGACTATAACTTTGTAATTTCGGATCTCTAAGTTCTCAAATTTTGGCCTGTAATAGCCCTCTGAGTCCTCTTTCTAACTCTGCAAGTCTGATTGCAATTGGATTCTCGAAGAAATATGTATTCCCAATCTCCCTTGATGACCTAATGATAGACTATTTCAGTATAGTGAACTTGTATGTCATGCCCCATGTCACTGTTTCAACCTTAGGTTCTAAAAACTATACCCAAACAAAATACAGTCGATCGTCTTTCTATAACATCTTATGCAATTTCAATCCGATGCTTAGAGAGAAAGTTATGACAATTTCTTTAAGTTCACCGTTTAGGATGTAATTTGGGAGTCTGCAAAAACCATAATTTCCTCAGATCATATATCCAAAAATATAGCGATACAAGATCTGAAATTTGGACCAAGGTTCAAATTGATTTCATCTCAAATGGGTTTCTGTTTTAGCTTCTGAAACTTCTTAATGAAAACGTTATAGTGAAAATTCCACGATGACCTGTTTTAAATGAAATTTTGGAGCTTGCACAAACCCTAACTTCCTCATATCATATCTACAAAAATATAGTGAGACAAGATATGAAATTCAAACCTGAGGTTCAACGTGATTTCTTCTCAAGCGTGTTTTTTTTTATCTTCTAAAACGTCACAGAAAAACGTTATAGAGAAAATGCCATGATGACCTATTTGGAGTAGTGAAACCCTAGACTCCAAAGCTCTGATACCAAATGTTATGAAACCAGCTCACAAAGAGATAGAAAAGATAGATCAATGCCTTAGAAATAAGCCTCTTCGAGGGGGAAACCTCCTTTACATTACACAAATGAACAATTCTTGGATGATACAAATGACAAGACCTCCTTTCTATATAGAGGAGTCTAAAGGGTCATAATATAATCAAAGTCAGCATCACAATAATAATATAAGGGCACAATAATAATAATAGTGGGCTTCTACGAGGCACAATAATAACAATATGGGGACTACATGGGCACAACAATATAATAAGGGGGTTTTACTAATCATAATAAAGGGTTGCACTAGTAGTATGGCTTCAAGCCATATTCATCTAGAAGGAAGGACATCCTTGTCTTCCATATGGCATAGTTGGAAGCACCGTCTAACCTGTCCTGATATTGTAGTCCTGCAGTGGCCATCTCAGATGATGTCAAATATGTCCTCTTCCATTTCTTCTCAGCTGTTGCTACTCGGTCGTCACTCATCTATTCTTACTCGGTTATTGTTGCTACTCTATCAGTGCTCTGCAAGGGAATTCGAACTTCTTGAGACTAGAAGTTCCCTGAGGAAAATTTCCCTCAGTATGTGCTCTTCTTCCTACCAATACTAGTTTTTCTATGGAAAACTGCTGCAAAACTACTATGTCCAACTAGATATCTTCTCTGCAAAAAAAATGGTTGCTCCCTCTACCTCTAGAAACCCTCGATCTAGAGAGATCAAATTTTTCTGTCCCTCTCTCAGAAAAATAGACTCTCCTTAAGAATTCAACCTCTTGGCCAAGGTGAGTGTGCTACCTCTGGGGTTTTGATCTTCTTCTCTCACTTGAACAATGGAGCTCCTCCTTTCTTCACTACTGAGCTCTTCTACTAATCATTTGTGCTCTAATACCATGTGAAAAATTGGAAACCCGATTCCTATTGTAGCAACTAGAAATAATTATCCTAATTGTTAAATTAATTCTTAACAATTTATTTACTGTGTGCTACAACAAATAATGAATCAATCACACTGTGAACTACACAAATAAACTGCGGAAGGAATACTAGCACACAAACATAAAATGAAAGTTATTTTTGGAACAATGTCGCCGGAAAAACCCAACTTGGGAAAACCGATGCAACAGCTGAGGGTTTTATTATTATGCTGCAGTGAAATAATCTGAGTACAACTGGATGCCAAAACTGGAAATCCTACAGAGAAATACTGGCAATAAAATCTAGAGAGGAAAAATTCCTCACTCCACAGGAAAATCCTGACACTGACCTCAACTTGAATTGAGATGTCAAAACTACCTCTGTGCAATCACTGTGTCAGCCTAGTGCAGTTGTTGCTTCTATAAGCTTGGAACAATTTCTCATTAAGCTGTCTAACTAGCTATTATTTTGGAAAACATTTCTCCTAGCCTATCGAACCTCTGCCTAGCTTCTGGCACAAAAATTCTGCTTCTCCCCAGCAATTCTAATTTTCCTCTAGAGGCTACTACACTACTCTGCATCAGCATCACAATGGCTTCTCTACCTCTCTACACATGCACTCACCAGATCTGGAAATCTTCCTTCATATTCACTATCCATGCCCCTCTATCACTACTTTGATCCCACTATCTCTCTCTCTGGAAACTGATTGTTGTTACTCTGTTAATCGATCTACTTATGAAATCAAATCTCTCAACTTACTTCTCCAAGCCCCATCAACTTCTTCTTATAATCCTCTATTGAGACTTCAACGACCAAGATTAGATCTTAATCGATGGCTAGAATTAAATTGAAGTTGATCCATATGAGTTCCTAGAACATTCACACCATAACTTAATTAATTATGATTAATTAGTCATATTCCCTAAGTTTAAACTTAGGAAATATTTTAAACTAACTGATAATCTAATTAAGTCATTTCTGGGTGGAATTTCCAGAAACAATTTTTGGGTTTTGGATATCTCATGCATTCTAGCCTCTCCACAAAATTTCAAGGCTAGAACACATCCAATGATACAAAACATAACACTCATTACCCTAATATTCGTCAAGTTAGATGAAACTCTAAGAGCCCATGGGTCAGGTATGAAGAGTCTTCTTGAGATGCTAGCAGGTACTTTATCTTACGAAGAATATGCGACTATTCACCATAAAATCATCACCATAACTCCATAGTCTACTATGAACCCTTTCAAACAACCTGTGTATAACATCTAGTGGGTCATTAAGTTCTAACAAAATAGTCATGAAAAATGAATAGATGATAAAATGTTGACCAACGATCAATATCTAAAATCCTCATGGCACAATTTCATTACATGAACAAAAATGATAGGGATTATTTTCCATCAATACCCTTAGATATGTTGATTTGACCATGGTTCTCAAATTCATAATTCCATGGGAATATACAGATTAGTCCTGGAGCTCAATGTGTTGAAAATGTGCTCACTACATTGGGGGGGGGGGCACCTGCGCGGAGGGGGGTAAATCAGTAGTGACAAGATTAAAATATACTTTTAAATTCCTTTTTGAATTATTGATTCACAACTGCACATTAAGCCATCACTAGATTAGCTCATATAATGCATTAACCAACTGAGTAAATAATAGATCTAAATATCACGATCATCACATGAAATCTATAAAACAATCAAACAATCATGCATAAGATGACATAACATGTTTCTGCTAGAGAGCACTCTCCAGGGAAAAAAATCACCCACTATCGCTCCTTCTCAATCTTCTATTGATGGATGATTTTTTTTTTTTACATAAAGTATATAGCACCCACTAGCTGGAAGACTCAACTCCTACAACAGTGAGTTGACATCCATCAAGTGAGAAGTTCCTATTCACACGACTCTATAGATAATCATCTACTAGAAGCATCCACAACCAACAAGCCTTACCCAAAATCCATTAGACTATCCAACTACCATTGGATTGAGATTTTCCTCCTCTAATCATTGTTTTCTAGTCTCTACAAGCATAAATCCTCTATGCCTCCAACTCCTCCATGTGAACCACGTTTCAAAATGCTTTAAACTGGGTTCTCAAGTCTACTCAACATGAGTAACCCAACAACCTCTCTGATGTGAATGATAAAATATGATATGCACTAACTAAACTTAGCTACAAATGTACAATTATCTATGGAAGGCCCTATAGCACATAATCACTCCACCCATACACTCACACCATCAACATCCAACGTTATTCTCTCACACAAGTATTTTCCAAAATATACTCAACAATTCTCCAAATGAATACCATAGGAAAATACCATGGTTATCCCAATAGCATAGACACATGTACCATGGTAATCTCCAAGTCAATACCATGGGTAAATATCATGGTTATGCCAATACCACTGAAAAATGTACCATGGTAATCTCCAAGTCAATACCACAGGTAAATACCATGGTCAAGCCAATATCACAGACCCCTGTACCATGGATATATCCAAGCCAATACCATAAGAAGATACCACGGTAATACCAATTAATGCCAATACTAGATGCCAACCTAGACCACACAGATATAACTTGCTCCAAACATATACAGGTACCAAGGTAATGATATACTCATAACTAATCTTGCAACTACACACACAAAAAATGTGGGAAAATCGGCTGAAGCTGCACCCACAAGATGACATATGGGCGATTAAAGGATTACAACTACACACATATGAATGACTTTGTGTAGTTGTGGTAGAGTAATGGGAAAACAAAAACTTCTCAGCTGAAACCTCTACCAACCTACTCCAAAACTCTCCTAACACTTGCATAGCTATCAAAAGCAACAAAAACTAACAAGCTAAGAATCTACCAAAGAAACACATTATAACAGCATAAACATCTACCATACATGCCTAGGTTGACATCAATTCCAACCATTAATCACTATAACACAACAACTGCATCATCAATGCCAACAATCTCCCCCCCTTGGCATTGATAGTAACCCTAGTTGAACTATCCACATGAACCCTAAACAACTGATCTCCTCAAGCACTCCTCCTTTGACGTCAATGAAAAACAGATAAAAATAGCATCAATGGTAGCATCATTATATTGATCATACAATGAAAAGGCAGTAGCTCCTTCTGGACATGAACTGTATTTGACCAGAATACATCTCATTCACTCCTCATGGAAATACATGATCTAGGTGGATGTTGGTGGCCACCCTCTTATCCCACTTAGACCCCCACAACTGTCTCTTTCAGTCTTTCAGTTTCCTTAATCATAGCACAATTTACTATTTTTAGCAGTTTTTTAGGCCCTGAACTTCAGGAGCCATTTTGAGGCCCTAAATGAAATTTCTTGGGAAAACTGGGAGAAACATGGGTCCATGGACTAATGTTTCTCAACCCAAAGTTGTAGTCCTCAGATAGATATTTCTAACGAGGTATTTTGCGTGTCAAACAAAGATTGTATGCCAAAGTTATGACCTCGGGAAGTTGATGTACCAATTTACCCAAAATGGGGACCATAGTTTGACGCTTCATCTCCTAGGGTTAGGCTTTTGGATGTTTAGGGTTCTCCATTATTTCTCAACAATAAATAGGCCTTTGAGCCTCATTGTAAGATAGTTCAGAGGCATGTAGCTGCCACATCTCTTCTCAGAGATAAGCTACCATCGCCCTAGCTAGTTTATTTCCATTTTTGTTTGTAAGCATATTTCAGTATTTTACATTAATGAAATGAAGTATTATTTCTATTGAATCTCTGTATTTATGCTTATATCTGTAATTTGTTGTGTTCTTGTTTAAATCTGGATCAGTGATATCAAAGTAGTCTACTCTTTCTCTATTTTTCTTTGCATGTCCCCAACAAGGTTGGAATATAAGGAGTTAGGGCTTCAACTGGTCGAACCTTTGCAAGACCAGCCTCACAAATCCCAATGACCTCCCATGGTGGATAAAAAGAAAGACGAGGGGGCAGGAGATCCAATCAAAATATTGCTCGAAGAAGCCCTCGAGCGACAAACAAATGTGGTGATGGAAAACTTTGCCCCAATCCTTCAATGGCTACCCAAGGGTGACACATCTGCTTCCAACAGCTACGCTGTAAACACCACACCCTTTATGGTACAAGTTAACTTTGAAATCCCCATATTCAAGGGTCCGATAAACACATATGTTGTAGATAAATGGTTCAATTTTCTAGATGGTTATTTTTTTGTTCATGATTTTTCCAGTTAGGGAAAGATCACTTTTGCACTTCTCAAAGCAGCCCCCACATCAAGGATTGGTGGGAAACCTACTATGAGTAGAAGGATGAAAATATGGGCTCCCTATTTTTAGTCGCACCCACTTGGAATTCATTTTGGGATGCCATCAAGGACCAATATTACCTTGTCAAGAGGTAAAAGGACAAATACATAAAGTGGACCATGTTGCGACAAGGAAGGGACCAAGATGTGCGGAGTTCACAAAAATTTTTCATACCCTTCACACAAAGTTGGGTATCAAGGATTTTGAGCTGCATTTGGTACTAAATACTGTGGCTTCCTACACAGGTACATCTACGATGAGATGGAGTTCTTGAACATCTCCTCACTCAGCACAACATACCAATACGCTGTCAATATCGAGCAGAAGTTTAAACAAAAGAAGAAAGACTTTGGATCTGTGAATCCAAAGAACAAAGGACAAAGCCAAGGCAGGGTGACCCAAGACAACCCATCAAAGCCGTAAGAAAATAACAACACCACGAAGTCAAAGTAGGACACAGGAAAGTGGTGTGAGTTTTGTAAGAGCCCCACTCATAACACAAGTGAGTGTCAGACCAAGTAGTCGTTGGTGGCCGAGTTGAAGGCTTCTGAATCAGATGCATGTTCCGACCCTGAGTCAGAACTCAACAAGGGGAATGACAAAGGGAAGAAAACCATTGATTCGGAGCCCAATGCCAGCGTTGTCACCACCAAGGTCCAAAAGAATGAGCCCGAAGATCGAAAGGAAGGGGAGTGTCTTTTCCACTCATAGATGTGGGTGAAGAGTTCACCGTTGCAATTCATTGTTGACAGTGGGAGCCAAAAGAACTTCGTTTCAGTAGAGGTCATGAAGAAGCTGAGACTACCAACCATACCACACCCGCAATCATACAACATCGGGTGGCTTCACTAAGGACGATATCTTCGAGTCCGCCAGTAGTGCTGCCTTCCCTATAGCATCAAGCCCTTCACAGATGAGGTATTGTGTGATGTTGCACTGCCTGATGTTTGTGATGTATTATTAGGCCAACCATGCCTGTGGAAGCGACATGCTGTGTATGAGTCAAGACCTCATGCTATTATTATTTCTTTTTGTAATAAATTATACAGGATACCATAGGTAGCCCCACCTACCGTCACTTCTTTGATCTCTGCTAAGAAATGCAGCAAGATCATCTCGCAGACTAGGAAATTCATTTTCTGTCTTGTTCACTCCAAAGTAAAGGGAAGATCATCACCACATCCATGACCCCCGCGAAGGGTTCCTCCACACAGTAGCAACAATAGATGGATATGGTCATGAAAGAATACAGGAACATCTTCTCCTCACCCACAAGGCTACCATTGCACTGTCAAGTCAAGCATTCATTTGATCTTACTCCTAGAGCACCTCTACCCAATGGATCGATATATCACCGCTCCATTCTATAAAATGCCAAGTATAAGCAATGATGTGATCAACATCAGGTACCACACAAGTTTCAAGTGGGTGACAAAGTCTAGGTGCATCTACAGAAAGAACACCTTACAAGAGCCCATCAGAAGCTTAGACCACTCCAATATGGTCCTTACACCATTACCAAGGTTGCGGGAAACAATGCTTTGGAGCACAACATTCCCCCATTTTTTTGCTTGCACCGAGTGTTCAATGTGGACTGCCCTCAACCATGCTTCCCACCATTATGGGACACATTAGAGGTTAGAGAACAAATCTTCAGGGACCAAGTTCAACAAAAGTTTCCTCATCTCATGGAGGAACTCAATGCAATGGGGACCATTGCTTCCTAATGGGGAGAAATGATCTAGGTGGATGTTGGTGGCCACCCGCCTTTCCCAATTGGACCCCCACAACTATCTCTTTTAGTCTTTCATTTTGCTTAATTGTAGCACATTTTACTATTTTTAACAGTTTTTTGTGTCCTAAACTTCTGGAGCCGGTTTGAGGCCGTAAACGATTTTTTTTTTTTTTTTTTTTTGTGAAAATTGGGAGCAACATTAGTCCATGGACAGATGTTCCTCATCCCAAAGTTGTAGTCCTCGGATAAATCTTTCTAGTGAGGTATTGGGCCCATCAAATGATGATCATATGCCAAAGTTACGACCCTGGGAAGTTGATGTACCAATTTACCCAAAACGGTGCCCATAGTTTGGTGCTTCATCTCCTAGGGTTAGGTTTTTGGATTTTTAGAGTTTTCCATTGTTTCTCAACAATAAATAGGTCTTTGAGCCTGCATATAAGATAGTTCAGAGGCATGTAGCCACCACTTCTCTTCTCAGAGATAAGCTACCATCGCCCTAGCTAGTTTATTTCCATTTCTATTTGTAATCATATTTCAGTATTTTACATTAATGAAATGAAGTATTATTTCTGCTACATCTATGTACTTATGGTTATATCTATAATTTGTTGCGTTCCTGTTTAAATCTAGATCAATATGACAACAATAATAAACAACAACAATAAAATAAGCCTCCATATCATGGTAGTAGTATTAAAACAAATGTATATTGGCAACAAACTCAAGCAATAGCTCCATCTTGATCAACAACATTGTTAAGGACCAAATAACAACAATATATTATGACTCTCGACAACAAAAATATAGAGTAGAAAACAACAGTAAACTCCCCATCAACGTCACCAACAACATAGCATAACCATCATCAACATCAATATAATATGAACAGTAACACATCATAAGCACTAATATCAACAACACCACTCAACTCAACAACAACAAACTCATGTATTCTAGCAACAACAATCTTAACCAACTCCATCTCTATCAACATCACTCTCTAATCATAACAACAAGAAGATATGATAAGCATTGACATCAAAATCAACACTCAACTCATTAGCAATAAATAAATATATCATGGGCATCAATAATAATATAATATGAGAAAAAATACTCTCTCCATCAACATCAAAATCAAATCCTAACCAAAACACTAGCAACATGCATATAACCACATCTAATCAACAATATAACACTGGACTTGCTCCCCCTAAGTGTAGAAATTATGGTGTAGATTTGAAACTGCTCATGAAATTTACTAGATCACAAGACTCAAATTTACTCTACAACTCTGTGGTATTCAATTCACAATCTAGAACATAAGTAAAAAACATGCATTAAGAAATAACACACATACATAGAGATTTATCTAGAGGAAAGCAACTACTAAAAACCCTTTCATCCTTATGTTCATTAATCAAGTGAGTAAGAGAAGCTATTACAATTGTCAACTCAATGCTAGAGCTCAACCTACAAAAGAAATTATATTCTCACTTACTAAATGACTGATCTGGATAGTACTTAACCAATTCATCCCACCATGCCCCTATTTCCTTGTGCAATTCCTCAGTAATTGGGCCCTTATTATTTATGGAATTAATCTAATTGATTGTGCAATTCCCAAGGATGATCCATTTGACCTCATGCAATACCTATACACTCAACTAGTTTACAACTGCTAGTTAACTACCTCAGAAACTCCACCACAACTAGGCAAATCGTATTCTTTGCATGCATGAGCTCATTATTATTTGATTGATTAGTTAAATAGGTGATCTCTAAGTTAGGTTGATGTCCTACTACTCAAATGAACACCAACTAGTTCAATTAACAGCTAGAACTAGTTTAATTGATTACAACTGAAATTAACTCAACTTAGGCTCCTAAAATTTAGGAATCACTACATGCAATTGAACTTCATGCCCCTAACTCAAACTATCTAAGTTAATTGAGTGACAAGTGCCATGTCACCTCACTTAACTACTCCAAGTTGTCTACTGACGTGGAATTTTGAATTTTCTCAATTTGATTAAGACAAAATCAAATTAAGAATTTATTGCTGCATTTTTTAACACTCCCTCTCAGCAAGAAAGAGATTATCGTCCACCCCTATCCTTCACCTATGGAATGTACTGCCTGCAACAACTCTCATTTCTACTACTACTACTACAACATCTGCAACTTTCCACTCGGAAAATTGTGTTGTTGCTAACTCTGCTATCAACACTCCTATCCACTCCTCAGTATCTGAATAACACTGATCCTCCTGCTACTAAATATTATGGTCCCATGTAGCAAGCTAATAATCTATGGGGATAACACCTCAATGGATGTTGGTTGCTATGGGCCTAACATAGGTTTGGAAGAGTTATTTAGCCAAAAAAATCTCACAGCTACCGGCCCTTTTGGCAATAGCCCACAGAGCACAGACTGAGGTCTCACCTGAGGTAGCCTAGAACCAGGTTTCCACACCCTAGGGATGTCTTGGTGTGGTCTGGAGGTTTGTGCAGTGGTTTACAGCTCTGCGCTATTCGCACCAATCCAAAGTGATTATATTTTTCTTATTACTGCGTTGTTCTATTTTTATGATTTAGACCTATTCAATAGGGTCTTTAAGCAAACATTTAACCAACATAATCGATTCACGCAAAAAATGAACCCAGATTCACATACACTTATCACATTTACGTTAACCAGATATAGAAAGGTAAACCCTAAAGACAGATTGGCGACAACACATAATTTACAGAAGCAAACATATCTTTATTATTATTCTCCACCAATACATCCAGATCTACCCTGTGCACTCAGCTGCAGGGGTTTGCGTACATAGCTGCAGACTTTCTAGGCCTCTGCGCACATAGCTGCAGAGCCTCTACCTACTACCAACCCCTCGACTTGGACTTATAGACACTTTCAGACTATCTTCTTCAAGAACCCATTACATTTCATTCCTTTAAAAAAACTGTCTCTCCCTCATAGATCCCTGCTCTATTTATACCCTTCCCTGACCCATGATCTTTGCATAGGCCAACTTTATTTACATTACTTTTTATTATTTTTAGGCGGACTACCCTTTGACTCAATCTATTATGATTTGCGCTCCACATACTTCATAGTTTTTTACAATATTTTAATCCTACTTCTTGGACTTTCTGGCCCAAAACTATTACGCAGGACCTCCACTACCCAGCAATCCCCGAACACAATCATCATGACTCATCCCAAGTCAGTCGTTGGCACGGCTAGATGCTTTGCTTTGGCTTCACGATTTGCCTCCCTCTAAGTGGTGCTCATCGTCCTGTTGCTCCTTCCCTATCTTCTACAATGCTTCAACTGTCTTCTACTTCAATGTTTCTACCACATCCCGCAACTAATAATGCTCATTCTACTCTGCTCAGTTAACACAAAACACCCCCTTCGAGGATTCTAGCATGAGTAGGGGAGCCGCCTCCTTGTACCACCACAGCTTCTTCTGACCTTCGTACTTGCCCTTAACACCATCTGCTGCAACTTGTGTTGCAATTTTGCAAGACCCTGGCTGTTGTCCACAAGATCCCAATCCTTAAGGGACATCAAAGACGACTTATTAACTGCATATCTACCCGTGGTCGCCATCTGTTCATCCTTTTGTTATTCTGTTGTAGTGGGCCGACCTGCCCCTGGGTGAGATGACGACCTCTGGACCAATTCTACTTCGTGTTCCCTCTTTTCCGATACATCTCCTACTGGTGATGTTGCAGCCTACAAGATGCCTGCACTTGTCACCCGCATACTCATTAGAGAGTCTTGCCTCTATATCGGCCAGATTACTACCTTCGGTCACATACCTTTTGCATAGATAATGAACAGCTCCATCTGTGTTTTTGAAATGTAGGCCACCCAGTGGACTCCCTCGGTACTTTATAATTCATGGTAAATTCAAACGTAATGATTACCATTCATTCCTGTTCGTGTAACCTTCCACTGTGGAATCTGTAGCCATTCATTCCATATCTAACTTGTATTGTTTCTCTTAATTGCCCGCCGCCCACTCCCTTTTTCTGTGATGCAACCATCTTGTCATATCTAATGGTCATCATTCCTTTTATCAGCGCATCCATGTGAGCCTTCTCATGCAACTATGACCCTTTCGTATAGTCAAATGTATGTGTACCATAGTACTCGTGCATCCGTCCCCCAGGCTGCTTTATTGTCCCCCGCTCTCTTGCAACTGGCTGGAGTGGTGAGACTATCTTCTAAACAGTTAGTCAGGCGGTCGGCCCGCTCATGTAGAGCTTGAGGCAACTGCCATTTACTCTTCCCAGGAAGGGGTCTCCATTGAGTTTAGCCAACTACACCGCACCCCCATCGGTGACTTCTTTGATGATATAGGGTCCCAACTAGTGCATGCGGAGTTTTCCCAGGAATTTTTCAAACTTACTGTCATAAAGCAATACTAAATCATTCTCTTTGAAGGTGCACACCTTGATATGGCGATCGTTCCATGCTTTCTCGCATTGTTTCTATACATGTTGATGGAATTTAGCCAAAAATCGTTCCTCCTTCAATTCTTCTAGCTGTGTGAGCCGCTCTTCTAGGGCCCTGTGGTGTACCATACCTGTGATTTCTGCGATCCGCAGACTAGGCACAATATATTCCATAGGCATAACAACCTCCTTGCCATAAACTAACAAAAACGATGTGTGGCCTATCAACTTCTTGCATGTAGTTCTGTATGCCCATTGCACGGTAGGAATGCGCAAATCCCAGTCATTTCATCGCGCATTGTAGACCTTTGTCAATGCAGTCTCCAGAATTTTTTTGAATGCCTCAACGGTCCCATTTGCTTGCAGATAGTAGGGCGTGCTCTGTTGGTGATAGATCTAGAATTCATCAGTGAGTGCACTGATCGTTTCATTCAAAAAATGTGTTCCCCTATCACTCATGAGAATTTTGGGGTAGCCGAACCTGGTCAATACGTTTCCGAACAAGAATTTTGCTGCTGTCGCAACCGTGCAATCTTTAACCAGCTGTGCCTCGGCCCATCGAGTCAAATATTTAGTTGCACTGATGGTATAGTGTGTGCCCATATTTCCTTGTGGTTCAATAGGCCCAACGAAGTTGATCGCCCATTTCTCAAATGGTTGTAGCATTATCTGTGGCTGAAGTGGCATTTCATCCCTTCGCGATGGTTTGCATGTCCATTGACATGCATCACAGGCCCGACAATATGCTTTTGAATCTTGATGTAGAGTAGGCCACCATAATCCAGTGTAGAGAATCTTTTGGGCTGTAGCTTGGCCCACATAATTTCCACCAACAACCCTCCATGTGCTTTGGCCAAGATCTGTTCATGCTCAAATTCCAGTACATATCGACATAATATTTCATTGTTGCCCATTTTGTAAAGGTGACCTGCAATTACGGTAAAATCTGTTGCACCTATTACTAATTCCTTCTTTTGCTAGACAGAATACCCTTGTGGTGTAGTGCCTGTAGTTAAAAGGTGGATAATATCTTCAAAGTGGCCATCTACAATGTGCACGACATATAACTGGGCATCCAGGATTCCCTCTTTTAGATTTGTTGGTTCTTCACTGGTCTCAATTCAGGATAGATGATTCAAACCTACATTCAGGCGTCTCAGATTTACAACAACTTCAAAATCATATTCTTGAAATAACAACAACCATCGAAAAATGCGCCCCCCCAACACAAGCTTATTCACTAGGTACTTGAGCACAGAGTGATCCGTGACGTCTTAAAATGTCCTCGATCAGATCGTGACAGAACTTTTGGAGCATGTATACCATGGCTAATCCCTCTCACTCAGTAGTAGAGTAATTCTTCTTTGCTTTGGACAACCCCGTGACTTGCGAATGCAATCAGATGGTCCAGTCCCTTCGCTCCTGGTTGAGTGAGTACTGCTCCCAGCGTGATATAGGATACGTCCACATGCACATGAAACTTGACGTCCCATTTTGGAAAGACCAATATAGGGGATGAAGCCATTTTATCCTTAAGCATCTCTAGGCTTATGTTGCACTCCTCGTTCCAGCAATAAGTAGCATCCCTTTCAGCAATTGCTCCATCAGAGCTGTAATATGGGCGTAGCTTTTGATGAACTTCTGATTGTAGCTCGTGTGTCCCAACGTAGCACGTAGCTACTTTACACTACACGGCACTTGCAAATTCAATATGACAACGATCTTTGCCAGATCCACCATGAGTATTGCTTACAAACCACATGGCCAAGCAAGTTCCCAAAAGGGACGAGGAAAGTACACTTTCTTAAGTTGAGTGCAATATGGTGTCATCGGCAGGTATCCAGCATTGATTGTAAGCTCATGACATGTTTCTTAATCAGGCCAAATACGGTTTAGTCATCCAGGTAGACTTCTAAGAATTTGTGGATAAATTCCTTTAATGCAGCTACCACAATACGAGAAAATATCACGGGCGCATTTTTCAATCTAAAGGGAATTATTGTATACTGAAAACAACCCCATTCGGTAGAAAACATTGTCTTGCTCCAATCCTCTGGCATGATCTTAATCTAATGGTACTCAGAGAACCCATCTGTGAAGAAGTATGCTTCCTGCCTGCCCACATTTTCGAGTACCTCATCTATAAATGGTGTTGGAAACGGATCATTAACACAAGCATCATTGAGCTTTCGCAAATCCACACAGATGCAGATCTACCCCTTCTGTTTCTTCTCCTGTACGACCATAGGGCTGACCCAATCGGACTCCTCAACTGGTTCAATAATTCCTGCTGCCAGCATCTTATCCAATTCTTCACGGACCTTTGCTTTGTATTTTGGATTTAATCGATAGGGTCACTGCTTCACTGGCTTCCCATCTAGTTTCAATGTTATCTTCATCATCCATAGGTATCCTAGAATCCCCTTCAGCTCCGTCATTTTTGTAGGGAATAAATCGCGGTATTCTCGGAGCAGCTCGATGACCTTTTCCACCATGGCATCATCCCAATAGTCCCTAAACATAGCATACTTTGGCTCTTCTTTTGTTCCAATATTCACTTGCTTTGTTTTTAGTGGCACTGTGATATCTGGATCTTCTATGTTAGGGCTGTGCAACTCATGACTCCCTTCGGTTTTCGGTATATTGATGTTATGCGGGCCATCCTTATCATCTTCTGCTTGTACATTGTAACATCCTAATCCCTGGCTCAACTGTCACAACCAGTCTGATGGCACAACTTCTTTTGGATCAGATGGTGTTTTGAATATGGCAGCCTTTACTAGCTGTAATGCATCATCCACAGTATCCATCCATTAGTCCTCAAAGAGAAATGTTGACAAAAACCCTTCACGTAGAATATCCCACTCACCAGTGCCATGCTGAAGCTCTGTTTTCGTATACCAGTTCCTTGGAATGACATCCAAGGTATGATAAAATAAGTGCACCCATTCTGGTTGAGGCTCCATACAATAAGCTTTGGTCCATTTGATTAGATGTATGCGCAGATTCTCCTGTCCATCATGTTTCTCTGTTATGCGTACCTCGGGCTTCCCAAATCTTATCTGCATCATGCGCATGCAACTTCACCAATCTTCGAAGGTTCCTTCATGGGTATCCCACCATCGCGTCGATGTTGTGCGCAATGCCCATTTGAGTGCATCACACTGTTGGTACTCTGGTATCACACTTTCGAATTTAACTAGGAAATCCTCTACTACTGTTAGCCCATCATACATTGGCAATTCGCGGTTATGAACTTTAATGCAATACAGGGATTTCGTCATCATATTACAGTGCAATGTGGTAGCCTTGCTCACCCTGTTGCACCATCGCTCGTCTTCCTTGTCTGAATCACTGGCGTAGCCCTGTGAGAATCTCCACTCCTCCTGTGCAGCAATTTTGTAGATACTATCCAATACATCGCCCCTCTCTTCACTATGCACCAGTTCTATGTAGTGCAGTTCATCTATTATATCCAGCGGAACAATGACCCAAAGTGACTTCTTCTCGAATATCATCTTCCTCTGCTTGAGGTTAATAACCCCATTCATATCAATGGCCTAGTCTATCCCTAGCAATGTAAGGTATAGACTAGATTCATCCATGATTTCAATTACTTCAAAACCCATTTGGGTACTTACGCCATCAATATCTATTGTAATGCCATGTAGCCATCCCATAGGCAAGATCTTCTGCTGGTTGGCCATATGCAATTGAATAGGAAACCATTGTAGTGTAGGCTTACCCATGCACTCCCAAGTCTGTTTAGGCAATACATTTGCATCAGAACCTAGGTCCAGAATGACCTCATCCATCTTGTAGTTGCTAATCTGTGTCGTTAGCTGCATTTCCCGACCCATCTGCAATGCGTGTCTTCCTATTTTTTGGACTGTGTGAGGTTCACCCCAACCTTTACATCTATTAATTACTTCTTGTAACCCTCTAACTGCTCGGTTGTCGCGAAGCAGTTTTATGCATGTTTCTAGGAAGGTAGTCATCATCGAGGGATCCCTAGTTGGCTCAGGTGGATCCCTACTACCTCGAGTAGAGATGCCCATGAAGCTTTCCTTAGCTTCCATATTAGTCTTCCTATTGCCTTCTCTTGCGGCTACACCATGTCGCAAATTCATGTTGACCATGGGTTCATCATCGTAGGGTTTGGATCTCTTCATCTACACATTTTACATTGTTGTAGGAGGCGCTACCTTCTTTTCGTGAATTTCTGCTATCAACACGAGGCAATCTAGCAGCTCATGATCAAATTGCTCACAATAAGGACATGATACTCGGGTTATATTGGTACAATCCTGCGCGTAATGTAATGGTCCTCCATAGTTGTAACATATTAGTTGCCCGTAGCCCCTTCCTGGTCCCATTTTGCCCCGCCGTCGACCACATTTCAGGAACCCACCACGTGCAAACGCCTTAGCTGGATCTTGACCTCGTACCTCAGTCTGCATTCTATAGGCCGGGGTCTGGTCCATCAAAATTCGATAGCTATGAAAATCTCTTTCTTCATGACCCATCGATCTACAAAAGTTGCAAAAGAGCTGTTGAGGGGTCTAGTTGTATTTTGGCAATAGATGACAGTTATCCATGTTGTGATTTCCTCCTACCTAATAGATTGCGCACTAGAGATGGGCGATCGCGCTCAGCCCTATCTGTGCCTCTGGTTGTAATGGTGTCGGTCCCCCTGTGACCACAAAATTCATCGAGACTAGACAATGATCTTTATCGTGTCCTTGGCCCCTGCACTTTATACACCATACTTCCTCTCGGATTTCGGAACGCGACGTCCGATCTTGTTTTAACTTTTGTATCTCTAAACACAAATTTTGGACTTGCACTTGGATTTTCTAAACTCCCAACCCTAGGTCCTGTACTGGGATTTCGTGAAACCACATTACTGCTTCCAGCGCTTCCGCTTGGGTTGAGATCTTTTGTTGTGACAAAGCCAACTTCAGATATGGCATTAATGATGTGAT
Organism: Pinus taeda; assembly: GCA_000404065.3. Taxonomy (NCBI): domain Eukaryota; kingdom Viridiplantae; phylum Streptophyta; class Pinopsida; order Pinales; family Pinaceae; genus Pinus; species Pinus taeda. Next base: position 149,723 of record APFE030816019.1, read on the forward strand.
GAACCAAGCGCAGTGTTGTGCATTTGTCGGGGTCATGTTGGCCTCGCGAATGGTGCTTTTCAACCTCTGATCCAGATCCCATGGGGTCTCGCCAGGCATCATCGTGATCTCTTTGAATCCTATGACTGACTGCACTTCTGTCTTTGGCCGGCTAAACTTCTTTTTCAATTCAGTATGGATGTCCACTATCCTCGCCATTAGATTAATGCTTGAATACTTGATGTACCATGTTGTCCTGCAGTGCACTGACTAAGATGGATTTCTTGATGTTATCATCCGCGACTTGCTACACGTTCCATACTGATGTTAATACAAACCAAAATTGTTCCTTGTCTTCACCTACGGCTCCCTTAAATACTGGTAACTAAATTGTGTTCACCATCGTTACCCTTGATCTATTATCGTCCCTGATCCTTTTGAATTTTCAATGTTTTTTCTCTAGAGGGTCCCCACGTCCCACACCGAAACACCCCTTAGGAAGGTCCTGGTCTCGGCAACGGAACCATTTGTTGGCTATTACGGGCCTGACCCAGGTTTGGAAGAGTTATTTAGCCAAACAAATCCCGCAGCTACCAGCCCTTTCGACAATAGCCCGTGGAACGCGGATTGAGGTTTCACCCGAGGTAGCAGGGGAGGGTGCTAGATCTAGGTTTTCGTACTCTAGGGATGTCTTGGTGTGGTCTAGGAGGTTCATACACTAGTTTATAGCTCCGTGCTATTCACACCGATCCAGAGTGATTATATTTTTCTTATCACTGTGATGTTCTATTTTTATGATTCAGAGCTATTCATCAGGGTCTTTAAGCAAACATTTAACCAAAATAATTGATTCGCGCACAAAATGAACCCAGATTCGTATACACTTATCACATTTACATTAACTACATATAGAAAGGTAAACCATAAAGACAGATGAATGATAACACAAAATTTACAGAAGCAAACTTATCTTTATAATTATTCTCCACCCATACATCCAGATCTACCCTGCGCACTCAGTTGTGGGGGTTTGCGCACACAGCTGCGGACTTTCCAGGCCTCTGCGCACACAGCTGCAGAGTCTCTACCTACTACCCACCCCTCGACTCGGACGTACAGATGCTTTTAGACTATCTTCTTCAAGAACCCACTACACTTCATTCCTTTAAAAAAATTGCCTTTCCCTCATAGAGTTGTGCTCTATTCATACCCTTCCATGGCCTACGATCCTTGCATGGGCTAACTCTATTTACATTACTTTTTATTATTTTCAGGCGAACTACCCTTTGACTCAATCTATTATGCTTCGTGCTCCGCATACTTCAGAGTTTTTACAATATTTTAATCCTACTTCTTGGGCTTTCTACCCCAAAACTGTTACATGGGATCTCCGCTATCCAACAATGGACCCTGCCCAAATCCTATGCAATTGTGGGACTAAGGGTCTACATCACTCCACCTCACTCCTGGAGGTTTCGCTGCATACAAAGTGAACTATGATCTACTCATAGTGCTGTTACTGCCACTCTATTTTTGCTTCAACACCGCTCAATTACAACTACTTCAATAATGAGTATGATCTCCTTAGATACTAAAGTACAAACTTCCATAGGGCTAATCCCTCTAAAACTAGACTCCCTTTGAGTTTCGATCTCCCTATGAGAAATCTGTCTGCTCCTCAATCTACCTATATCAATGATCACAACTCCTTCTTTTGTCATTGAACATTGTCTCACCGATCTACCCACTAGCATCCTTCTATCTCCATTAAGAAGTTTGCAGATAGGGTCGTCTAGATCTACCGTGAACTAGGGCTCCATAACTCTCCCTCTTAGCAGCTCAGTAGTTCTTCAATGATCACTGTACATGAGGACTTAAAGGAATGGTTCTAATGTGAATCCTAATATGATACCATGTAAAAATTATGGTGTAGATTTGAAACTGCTCATGAAATTTACTAAGTCAAAAGACTCAAATCTACTGTATTGCTCTACGTAATTCAATTCACAATCTCGAACACAAATCATAAACAGGCATCAAGAAATAAAACACATACACAAAGATTTATCTAGGGGAAAACAACTGCTAAAAACCCCTTCAGCCTTGTGTTCATTAATCATGTGAGTGAGAGAATCTATTACATTTGTCAGCTCAATGCTAGAGCTCAACCTACAAAAGCAATTCTATTCTCACCTATTGAATGCCTGATCTAGCTATTACTTAACCAATTCATCCCACCATGCCCCTATTTCCTTGTGCAATTCTTGATTAATTGGGCCCCTATTATTTACGGAATTCCTCTAACTGATTGTGTAATTCCCAAGGATGGTCCACCTGACCTCATGCAACATCTATACACTCAACTAGTTTACAACTACTGGTTAACTTCTTTGGAAACTCCACCACAACTGAGAAACTCATATTCTTTGCATGCATGAACTAATTATTAGCTGATTGATCAGTTAACTAGACAATCTCTGAGTTAGATTGATATCCTACTACTCAACTGACCACCAACAAGTTCAATTAATAGTTAGAACTAGTTTAATTTTTTACAACTAAAATTAACTCAACCTCGACTCCTAAAATTTAGGAATCACTGCACACAACTAAACGTCATGCCCCTAACTCAAATTAAGTGAGTTAACTAAGTGATAAGTGCCATGTCACCTCATTTAACTACTCCAAGTTGTCTATTGATGTGGAATTTTGAGTTTCCTCAATTTAATTAAGGAAAAATCAAATTAAGAATTTCTTGCTACATTTTCAACACTAAGCATCATTACCATCATCATCATGACTATATCAAACCAGTAAGTACACAACATACATACTCCCCCTTAGCACCATCATTATCAACATCCCACAAGGAAAAACCTCTCTCTATACTTCATAGACCAAAAGTCTAACTTTTGACCAAAGACTTGATGAATGGAGTACAAGGTTGTGCAGTAAACATGAATGATACATGACTCTTCCTACCACAAAAAACTGACATCAAAGATTAATATGCATTTTACAAGGTATCAATGACTCTATGGACCTGATTTTTATATCATGACACTCTTTATCCAAACAATGACTCATGACATGACCAAAAAGTTTGAACATTTGTTACAATGTTTTATTACAAGAGTAGGAAAATGATATCCAAGTCCACATATGACTGAAAAATAAATGAATTCCCTCTTTAATGCACAAGGACTCATGACTCTCTTATGCAATGCCAAAAATGATATTGTGAAATCATCAGCCCATGAAATGATACTTTAAATTTTAGCAAATGTCATTCAAAATACTTTTTTCCCTCCAAATCATCACTAATCTTTGCTAAAATAAAAATTCAAGGAAGCACATAATTTCTTGTAAGGTAGCATCATGAAATATGACCCAAGATAAGGCGATCTCATTGTTAAAGAGAATCTCTTTGTAATCACAAAGCTCTGCCATCATTATCATTCTTATGGTACTAACAAGCTTTGCAACAAGCCATGGAATTATCTTGGCTCATATTGTCATGAACATTGATATTTATTTTCAACACAAGCAAGAGAAGACATTCTGGTCACACAAGTCCAGATCCAAACTGTGAATGTCATACTAGGTTCTAAACATCACAAGTGGCCAAGGTCTTGTACTTTAGTATCAATAGGCAAACAACGTTGTTATAAGAGTGTCTCAAAATTCATCAATCTCTTCAAAGAAATGCCAGTCCACTGTTATCTGCATGCATCATTAGCATCACAATCATTAGTATATAGTCAATACTTCTTCCATTGCCAATGCAAAACACATATTTACAGCATCATGATTGTCATTTTCACAAATCTTTGCCCCCGCAACATGAAAAACTCTTTTGGCATATCAGTGCTAATATATTCTGATCTCTGCCCTACATACTTGTTGAGATCAATTGGCAGTAGATCGATCTCAGTAAATAATAACCTTTGTCTATCATTCTGCTTCAAAAAGCACAAATGTTCGAATGCATTAGAGCACAAATTCTTGAAAAACAAGCTAATGGTGGTGTTGATATATATGAAATGTTATATTGTAGTCTGGATATATTCATAGATCAACAATCCTAGTCAAAGATAGAGATATCGCTTATGTTCTTATCTACAAACTCGAGATCAATCTCACAAAAGTACGCACAACCTAGATCATTGTGTTTACATGGAGGAATGGTCAAGAATCCATCAAACTCCTTTTCACACACATTGCAGCATTACCCAACTTTTGATCTGTCATGGAAAACAGTTGCACCAGAAAGATAAAGTCATGTAGTCTCATCATTTTCCCTTCCAATAAAATTATTCCCAGAATGTTTGTTTTTAGATTTTGCAGTGTTTTCAAGCCACCCATTTATAAGAACCTTTGCCTGAGGATTTTCAAGTGTATGTTTCCCCATTTTGCATCCTGCTACCTAGTAACAAACTAAAGTCATGGTTTTTCTGCTTCTATGGGATTGCGCAAAAATAAAGTAGGCTCAACTGTAAATAAATTGTGTCGCTGCAATTTAAACTAGGCTTTTAGCGAGCTAGTCAAATATATTCCGCACAGTACTTTTGCCATGCGATATTTACTGTATCTAGTTTGTATACCCACAACATTTTCAAACTCAAATCGGGATGTAGGCAGTGATGGAAATTTCTCTAATTCTTGTTGAAAGGAGATGCCACTGAATTTAGAAGACTTTATAGTCAAGTGTGGTATTTGATATGATAAAGTAGCAACAATTTATGTCTAATTTATTAATAATAAACAAATCTCATATATGATCTCAAAATACCCATGCGACCATTTGGGTTCCATTTTAAATCTGATACGACAAATTGTGGAAGAGGAATATTTACACAACAAGCACCAGAGGGTGTCCACATGTACAAATGTGAGCTCCATGTACAAAGAGCCACATGAGGATATACGGGATCCCATGCAACTGCACGAATGGGCCCTTTTTTTGGGGCACTTTACTGGGTGGCTGGCCGGGGCTCTTTAAACAAGCAGCGGGAAGAATCTACACGTCCCTTTTGTGGGAAGGCAGAGTCTCCTTACAAAGTCAAAAATCATGAAGTCCCTTTTCTGTGAGAAGGCAGAGTCTCTTTACAAGTCAAAAATCATGAAGTCTCTTTTATAATATTATATATCATTCTTCCTTTCAAACCATTCCTTTTTGTCGTGCCAGAAGAACACGCATATAACGCCAAAACTCCCTAATAAAGAAAACAACGCACTGTCTGCCAAAACTCCATAATAAAAAAACAACGCAGTGTCGCCTTCGCCTTTTCTTTCAAAAGCCAAAAAAGAGAGGGCCAAGCCCACTGAAGCAAAAGCTCATTTGTGCTATGAATCGAATCAACAGCCACTTTGAATCACTCTCATATTTTCAAAATCTGGTGGTATAATGTTTCTCTGTACCTAGACATCTACATAGTTAGATATTCCCTCTTACGTTGCCTAATATCAACACCAAAGTTTGACTGTTGAAAAGGAATACGAAAACAATTTGCAAGGCAGATAGAATAACGAATGACTACATGGAATGAGGCATCCACTCCACTCCTGAAAGGAGGAAAGGGGAAAAATTCAAACTAGAACTAGAACAAATTGTTAAGTAATTCTCCATACTAATGTGCAAGAAAGGCAACGTAAAATACACAGGGAGAAACTGCACCTCCATAGTTACCAATTTATGTCCAATTTATTAATAATAAACAAATCTCATATATGATCTCAAAATACCCATGCGACCATTTGGGTTCCATTTTAAATCTGATACGACAAATTGTGGAAGAGGAATATTTACACAACAAGCACCAGAGGGTGTCCACATGTACAAATGTGAGCTCCATGTACAAAGAGCGACATAAGGATATACTGGATCCCATGCAGCTGCACGAATGGGCCCTTTTTTTGTATCAGAAGTGCAACAAGCTCAAGGCGACAAATTATATCCCATATTCAAAGTGTCGTTGGCATATCATCATTACGAGTGAACAAATATAAGCTATCTTTACTCCACGCTAGCAAGCCAATTCCTTGCTTTGGATTTGGTTATCTACGGGATGCTTTTGTGAAAATACATTTACAATAAATTCCACTACCTTGTACGAAACCCTAGAATGGTTTTCAACTGCATTCTCCGGCTTGCCATATTAGATGTCATGAGAATTATCATCATTCAAGTGAAGATAATTCTCATGACATCAAGATGCCAAATATTCCTCCTATGGTAACTCTTCTAGAAATGATCGGAGATCCAGAAGATCCTTACATACAACAATGTCATTGACAATTATCTTTGTATCATCAATAAGTGTATATACCTTATTCAATGACACTTACAACAATGTCATTGACAATTATCTTTGTATCCTAAATAAGTGTATATATCTTATTCAATGACACTTCACTTCCAGAGGAAACAAACATCTTGCATAATGTATCACTTTGCACACACGAATGACTCAAACAAATGAGATCATCATCACTTTTAATTATGGTTCCTGTGCTTCCTTTAAAAAAACCCAGTACTGGCAGGACCTCGAACAGTGCTCACATGCACAAATTCTGTAAAAAGTTTCCAAGTAAAGTTATTCAAAATCGTCAGTGTTTGATCATAACTACTGCAACAGTCTTCAAACCTAGCCAACTGTCATAAGCTTTATATTTAAATAAACACTGCCCATCTGAGAACCATCATTGATAATTCAGAAATTGTTGAGGGTCATGCTCAATAGCATGGCATTGTCGAGGTCCTCAATCAATTTGCATTAGTAACCTAATTCATTTGGATCCCCCACAATTTTCGTGATATGGTCCAGAGACAACGTCAACATCTCGTAGGTGTCCTCTTTCGGAAATGTTAAAATTGGACTTACTCTCTCCAATCTCATATTCAATCTTCTATCACTCTCCATTCTTCTCACTCTTACTGCTCTGATCGCGAGATTCACACTGTTCCTCCTCTCTCTCTTTACAAATTATCTCTGTAGAAATCGTTTGAGTTCATTTCTGCAAAAAGGCACATAAATAGTAGAACATAGGAATGTTGATTTACCCAATTACTCTTTAGAAATGCATATTTTATTTTTATATTCAATACAAAATCCTTTGTTTACTTTCTGCATTTTCAAAATTCAGTATTCTAACTAAATATTTGTTTTCTACAAGGTACACTAATAATTTTCAATTTCACAAACTGTGTTGTAGGAGACAAGCACAAAAAAGAATGCTAGCATTTATTATCACATATCAAGAGCAAACCAATGAACAACTTACTCTCTTGATAACCATGGATGGAAGATTTCTAGAAATTTTTTTCTTGGAGGAGCTCCGTTGAATTTCTGCAATTACTGCTTCATGCTCCCCCAGGCCGAGTTGCCTTGATTTTTTTATCCTTTCTTTTCCAGACCTCAGTTCAATCTCTACCTCCGGACAGTTCTTTTATTTTTCAGATTCTTTTGAAGTTCTCATGCAAGTTTTTTTAATGCATGTTGGAAGTGTTTGCACTAGAGTCCTTTCTTCGTCAGACTCCAACTCGTTTTTTGATTTGAATTTTATTCTTTGAGAACAAACACTCTTTCCTCAAGAATCTAGAGCAATTTATTCAAATCTTTGTTTTGAAACATCAAATTTTCTATCAACCTTGCTTGAGCTTTGTTTTCGTCTTCAAGAGTCCCTAGCCTCTTAACCTCTTCATCTTCAGACTCCTGCGCTGGAAATACAGGTTCCTCATTTTTGAAGGAATCAACTTCAAAAAAATGATCATTTTCTTCTTCAATGACTCCAAGATTATCATCACTAGATGGACAACAAGGAATAAAATGTTCATGACTGAAAATATTGCTTTCCATACCTCTTACTAGGAGGAGAGGTTCTTCTAATTTTGCAGCATTCTTAGTTTGTTTGCAGCCCTTCTTTTGTGATTGTTTAGTCTTGTTCTTGGCCATAATCCCACAATATGCTCTCAAGTGATAAATCTTCACTAGGAGAAACCAGATTTGATACCAATTGTTGAAAATGTGCTCACTACGGAGAAGGGGGAGGTGAATCAGTAATGTCAGGTTTAAAAATACTTTTAAATTATTTTTTGAATTACTGATTCGCAACCACACATTAATCCATTAGTAGTTAGCTCATATAATGCATTAACCGATTGAGTAAATAACAGATATAAATACCATGATCATCACATGAAAGCCATAAAATAATCAAACAATCATGCACAAGATAACATAGGATGTTTCTGGTGGAAAACCCTCTCCAGAGAAAAAAACCACCCATTGTTGTTGCTGCTGCTCAATCTTCCATTAATGGCTGAACAAATTTTGCATAGAGTAGCTAGCACCCACTAGTTGGAAGACTCGACTTCTACAATGGTGATTGGACATCCATTAGCTGAGAAGTTCCTACTCACACTACCTGCAGATAATAATAATCTACTGGAAGCCTCACCCAACAACCATTGGACTATCCAACTACCATTGGATTAAGATTCTCCTCCTCTAATCATTATCTGTTAGTCTCTACAAGCATGAAGTCTCTACACCTCCAACTCCCCCATGTGAACCACATGGTGTTTCAAAATGTTTGAGACTGTCCATAAACCCAATATTTGGAAATGATTTTTTTTTTTTAGTAATAATTATATTTCTTTCTCTAGTTCCCTCTTGAGTGGTATCACTTTAGGCTCTTTTTATATTTGTAGAAACCATCCAAGATGCTTTTAGTATTTAGTACACCCCTCTAGGCATTCCTTTACTCTTATTGAATCATCATCAAACTTACTTTCTCCTAAGAAAAATAAAACAAATTTCTTACTAGAACTAATCAACTTATTTTCTTGGTTGGCACCTACTAGTTATATCTTTCACTTTTGTTTGTATGTATTCATGATGTAGGATTTCCCATCCTTGATAAAGTGATAATGATTGGATATTTGAATGTAGTTTTAACCCTTCATATACATAAGGGGCTTCCAAATATTACTGCACATATGTAATTAGGCATTAATTTATGTCCAATTCCACTTCATCATCATAATAACCACTTACAACAAATTTAATATTGCACTATTTCATTACCTTGGTATATGCATCCTTTCTTAGCCATCCCAATAAATATGATATAGGAAGATCACGAACCTTTGATTCAATATTTTTGACCAAATATGCTACTATGAGATAAACCTATAAATTGGATTCAAACTAAGCATCTATTTTGGTCTTCTTGACCTAGAACTTGAGACAAAAGAGTTTAGTCACCTCGTTATCTTCTCGGTGATGAAGTCTACTCAGATCAACCTCTTATGCACTAATTTGTACAAATATTATCATCCAATTCATAGCTTGACACTTTAATAGAGGTGGATATTCCACTAGACAGTTCATCACAACAATTCTCATAAAACTATTTTTTAAAATTTGAAATCTACTTTATTAGGGTTTTATTTTTATTTAGATTTCCGGATCAATAGATTACGATTAATTGTGTATGTATGAAAATTGAAATTATGAAAAAATAGAGAAAAACGAAATAAAAACTCAGGAACCATGATTGACACAAGATATGACCTAGGAAACCATTTTGGAGAAAACCTAGTTGGAAGTTGAGGCTGCTCTACTCTCTTTGTCTTGATAGAAAATGGATATGAGTACAAAGATGTATGGAATGTAGCCCATGGGATACTGAAATGCATAAATCCTCACTATATTCTCTATCTCCTATCCCTTCAAGTTAATTTTTTTCTTATATGTAGCAAATGCACTGAAAAGGAATGAAACTGTTTTTCCTCCTAGTGGCCGAGTTATAACACAACCAAATAGCTTACTACCTCAACCCTTAACCAGAGTTACAATATAAAATCCTATAGAATCTTATTCATCATAATTATGAGGCTAGCCTCTTTCCATGAGTCATGGGGGTTGTTGCAACATCCTCTCGAATTATTGTGGTGAAAACAAGAAGGTCAACTTCTGAGTGGAATAAATTTTGCATATGGACTACGATTGAGGTGATTCTTTTGTCATTGGAAAGGTATCTATGTGTAGAATATGAAGCAAGAGTGTGCACTAAAGCTAAAAAAATTTACTTCAAAAAAAAATTGTTTAATGCCTCAAAACTCTCTCATAAGGTTTCAGACCCGAGTTTTCCAAACTGTTTCTCGTCGGTAAAAGTGGCCCTGTGAGTTCATTCCTGTTATGCAACTAGCTCATAAAATAGAAGAAGAGATAGATCAACAAATTAAAAATAAGTCTCTTCGAGGGGGAAACCTCCTTTACATTACACAAATGAAAAATTCTTGGATGATTCAAATGAAATACCTCCTTTCTATATATAGGAGTCTAAGGGGTCATAATATAATCAGAGCTGGCATGAAAATATTAATGTAAGGGCACGACAATAACAATAGTGGGATTTTATGGGGCACAATAATAACAATATGGGGAACAAATGGACACAAAAGTAACAATAAAAGGGTTACACTAATAACAATGAGGGAATACACTAGTGTTATAGGGACCTAACATGCCCCTCTCCTTCAAAAAAGTGTTATCCTCAATGCTTGAATAGTTCTGGATGCTTCTATATAAAATTATCATCCTCCCATGTCGAATCTTCCGTGGGTAAGTTATTCCACTTGATGAGATATTATGAAATAAATCGATTGCGTAGCTATCGACTTCCTGTTTCCATGACTGCTTCAGGTTCCAATATGAGTTTTCCTTCCTCATCAAGTTTTGGCAATATTGTTTGAATTGGGAGCTTATCACCTATAACCTTCTCACAAAATATAAGAAGATATAGATCAACAACTTCAAAATAAGTGTCCTCGAGGGGAAACCTCCTTTAAATTACACAAATGAACAATTCTTGGATGATTCAAATGACAAAACCTCCTTTCTATATATAGGAGTCTAAGGGGTCACAATATAATCAGAGTCGACATAACGATAATAATGTAAGGGCACAATAATAACAATAGTGGGCTTATATGGGGAATAACAATAATAATATGGGTACTACATGGACACAACAATAACAATAAGGGGGATACACTAATAACAATGATGGAATACACTAGTGTTATAGGGAGATAACAATTCCTCTACCTTTTCCACTCTTAATGTTAAAATGTAGCAACAAAAGGTTTCATTTGACTTGTGCCTTAGTAAAATGGGTAAATTTTACTTTCCACATCAGCAGGATGACTTGGATTGCAGTTAGCTAGAGTCCATGGCTTTGTCTCCTATTTAATTTAGTAAATTCGAGTTATAGGATAGAAGTAGCATGGGTTGATTGCTAAAATTTAGAAATCTAGTGGAACTACTGTTAGTTAAAGTCAGCTAACTGAGCTCTAGTCTTTAGTGGAGTCAGTAGGAGTTAAGTTGAGTAGTTATAGTAGTTGTTAACTCACTAATCTCTCAGTTAACTGACCAATTTAGTAAAAACAAACCCATTCATGCATGGAATTCAAATTGCCTAGTTGGAGTGGAGAAAAAGTTACATTATAATTCTCAATTGTATACTAGTTGAGTGTACAGACTTTTGCATTGAGCATGTGGTCAATTCCTTTAGGATTTGTGCAAGGAAATAGGGAATTCTCCTAAATTTTAGTGGCTAATTTTCTCTAGGATTGTGCAAGGAAATAGAGGATAGTTGAGGCCTATTTTTATTAAGTGTTGGTCAGAGCAGGTCATTGAGTTGGAGATTGTAATTTTAGTGTTGGATGTGCTTCAGGATTGAAGAAAGGCATTGTAATTGATCAATATTCTCATTTGAATTAATGAAAAACAACAAAGAGGTTTTACCAATTGGGTTCCCCTATAAAATCATTGTGTTCCTCGTGTTTTGATGGTTGCATGTTATTGCATATGATTCTATCTTGTATTTTCCTTTTTGCAGAATAGTAGAAGAAATTTGTGTTTCTTGATTTCAGTTTGATTTCATTAGCAGTAGAAAATTTCCTACAATTTTACATGGTATTAGTGTCTTAGAAGACTACATAGAAACCTTGTTGTAGATATTCTCTCAAAAAAAGTTTGATTTGCAGATTTTTTGTTTTAGATTCTCTTCAATGCAGGAAAAATGTCTTTGAATGGATTGAGGCTAGAGTATGCATTGGAGGGAACCTCGAATGTTTGTGCTTGGAAAGATACAATGGAAGTTGTCCTGGATGAAAATGGAGTATGGGAATATACACAAACTGATATTCCAAAACTAGAAGCATTAGATGCACAAGCACTTGCTCAATGGAAGAAAGACATAGCAAAGGCTAAGAGGATTATTCTGGAGGGTTTCAGAGATCATGTCGTTTTGAACTTGCATGGAAAGGAGACTCCTTTTTCAATGTGGAAAAATCTCATAGATTTCTTCTATAGTAGTAATGATGCTAGGAAATTGGCATTGAGAGATAAACTTAGGAGCATCCAAATGCAGAAAAATGAAACCATTCCATAATACCTATCCAGCTTCACTCAAGTTAGATATGAACTTGTAGGAGTAGAAGGAAATGTGTCATCATTCAAACTTGTGAGCTTAGTACTTCTTGGCCTTTCAAAATCCTGGCACAACTATCAAGATTCAGTTAATGGAAAAGAAAAACTACCATATTGTGAGAGAGTTTGGGTTGATTTGGTGCAGAAGGAAATTAGAAGAAACACTAGAGATGGTGTCACATCCAAATCTAAGGAGGAAGAACATTTTTCTCTAGCAAGCAGAGGAAAGGAGACTAAGGGAAATAAGGCCCAAGGAAAGGAAGAATCCAGAGAGAACCATGGCAAGAAGAAGGACCTCAGCAAAATTAAATGTTTTCACTACCATGAATATGGACAATATGCAACCAAGTGTCCACGCAAGAAATTTGAGAAGTCTGTAGGAGGAGCAAGAGGTGATGCTTTTGCATCCTAATTCGAATTGTATTTCACCTTCATTGCATGTATGGAAAGTATTATATGAGGTAGTGTATGGTACTTGGAATATGGAGCCTCATTTTATATGACAGGATCTAAGGAATTCTTTAGCGGCCTGGAGGAGAAGGACCTACAGTTACACATAGATCTTGGAGATGATGGGCACTATAGTACCAAAGGGATTGGTACTGTCACCTTTAAGAGGGAGTCAGGACCGCATCTTCACCTAGACATCTAATGTATGTGCCTAGGATGAAGAAAAAATTGATTTATGTAGTTGTATTAGAGGACAAAGGTAATGATGCGGTGTTTAGTATGGGGAAATCTAATATGAAGAATGTTGCTACTGGAAAATTAAAACAAATTAGTGTTAGAGTGAAAAATATCTACAAGGTAGAGGTGGATACATCCATGGCATTGAAAAACAAAGAAGAACATGTTTAGAGTCGAGTTGTTAGAGAACTATGGTATAGGCGCATTAGTCACCTACACCATGGAGCTTTGAAAATCATGCAGTAGATCACCACAAGATATCCAAAAGGCACCCCTCACAAAAATGATGTTTGCAAGGGATGCACTCTTGGAAAATATGCCAAATCATCCTTCCAAGTTGGAGATAGAAGAGCTGGAGAAATCTTGGAGCGAGTCCACTTTGATGTGTGTGGGCCACTTTATATAGTATTAGTTGCAAATCACATGTATTATGTAATTTTCATATATGAATTTTCCCCCAAGTGTTGGATCTATTTTATGAAGAAGAAAGGTTAAGTGTTTCCAAAATTTGTTGAATTCAAAGCATTGGTTGAAAATGAGACTAGTCAGAAAATTAAATCTTTGAGAAGTGATAATGGAGGAGAATTTGTGTCTAGTGCTATCGAAGTTTTTTTTGGCAAAGAAGGCATTAGAAGAGAATGAATTACACCCCATAGCCCACAACAAAATGGGGTGGTAGAGAGGAAAATTAGAAGCATTGTAGGGGTTGTAAGTGCCATGTTGCATGATCAGGGACTTCCACTATATCTATGGGCATAAGCATGAAAAATAACAATTTGTTTTCAAAACCAGAGCCCTCACAAAATAGTTCGCACAATCAAATCTAAAGAAGCTTTCTCTGGGAGGAATCCAAATGTATCCCATTTTTTAATCTTTGGAGCTATAGTCTATTGTCATGTCTCCAAGGATAGCAGGAAAAATCAGGAGCTAAGAATTGAGTAGGGGATCTTTCTAGGATACACAAAGACACCTCATAACTATCGGGAATATTTTCCCTCACTCGAGATGACAGTGATGAGGAGTGATGTTAGATTTGATGAGCAGAAGGCTATGGGAAGCTCTCTAGAGTGAGAGTTGAGTATTCCACCAGAGGAGGAACCTCTAGCTCAAAAGGAGGATCCTAAGTCAGAGCTTGAGGATGTTGTGGAGTAGTCAAATGTGGAGGAGTAGAAAGGGGGTTGAGTGGAGGCACACACTCATACAAAATCTTCCAGAGAGGGGATGAAGAGAACTAGAGAGGTTGAAAGGTTGGTGCAAGATGCATAAGAGCATGTGGGAGCTCCTATATCCTTACGTAGGTAGAGGTGTCCCTAGACATGTATACTAGTTATATGGCACTTATTCGTAACTCATTGATTCTGAGCATTCTTCATTTGAGGAGGCAATTTCCCAACCAGTATGGGTAGATCCCACGGTGGATGAATATGAATCCATCAGGAAGAACCATGTATGGGAGGTGGTATCAAGACCAAAGAACAAGTCAGTGGTTGGTTCCAGATGGATATACAAAGTGAAACATGCAGCTAATGGGAGTATCAAGAAGTACAAGGCCATATTTGTAGCCAAAGGCTTCTCATAGATAGAGGGATTTGATTATGAGGAGACATTTGCCCCAGTGGCAAGATACTCAAGACTCCAACAGAACCATTCTAGCATTAGCTACACATATGGGGTGGAAGACACACCAGATGGATGTGAAGATTTCCTTCCTCAATGGAGTGGTTGAGGAAGCGATTTACTTCAAGTAGTCTAAGGGATTTGAGACATTTGACAAGGAGACACATGTGTATAGACTCAAGAGATCCCTTTATGGTATCAAGCAAGCACCCTATTCTTGGTACACTTAGATCGACACATATATCAGTGGATTAGGATTCGTCGAGAGTGAAGAACATGCCAATCTCTACTATATTGTGGTAGATGGAAATTTACTCATTCTAATTCTATATGTAGATGACTTGATACTAACAAGGGATGAGAATTTCATCAAGTATTGCAAGGAGGACCTTGCAAGAGAGTTCAAGATGAATGATATGGGCTTGATTTACTACTTCCTTGGTTTGGAGGTGTGGCAGGGAGATGGAGAGTTGTTTGTGATTTAGGGGAAATATACCTCTAAAATACTTCAGAAATTCCATATGTAGGACTGTAAACTTATGGACACTCCTCTAGCTACCATTTAGAGGAAGGAGGATGCCTCTATACAAGAGGCAGTAGATGATACCATCTATGGTGGGATCCTCAATGTATCTAGTGAACAAAATAGCTGACATATGTTATGCAGTTAATCAACTGAGTCAATTTATGGTGAATCCTACCAAACTTCACTAGAATGCATCCAAAAAAGTGCTTTTATACCTCAGAGGAACAACAAATTTCCAGCTATGGTATAGGAGGATTAATGGTGTGAAACTCCATGGCTCCACTAATGAAGATTAGGCAGGGAGTCCATCATACTCGAAGAGCACTTCAGGAGCTATCTTGAGTGTTGTGCCAACATCTATTTCCTGGTATAGAAAGAAACAAATATTTGTAGCACTTAGCTCAGCAGAGGCCGAGTTATGGCTACTAGTCAAGGAACATGTGAGGCAATTTGGATGAGGAAAATTCTTGTTGGTCTTTTTAGTTGGGATATGAATCCTACTGTGATTTACTATGATAATCAAATTTGCATCAAACTCTTTAAAAGTATAGTATTTCATGACAAGTCCAAGAACATTGATATCAGGTGTCATCACTTAAGAGATTGTGTGCATAGAAAAATCATGATGTTCCATTACATTCCCGCAGAGGAGAGAGATGCATATATTTTGACAAATGCATTGTCAAGATGAAAATTTGAGGTCCACAGGAGCTATATACGAGTGGTGTAGAACCATTTTCTTTCTAAGAGGGAGTGTTAAAATGTAGCAAGAAAAGTCTTCATTTGACTTGTGCCTTAATCAAATGGAGAAATTTGATTTTCAACATCAACAGGATGAATTGGACTGTAGTTAGCTAGAGTAACATAGCTTTGTCTCCTAGCTAAGTTAGTAAATTCAAGTTATATACTAGAAGTAAGTTGTGCATGGGTTGATTTCTAAAATTTAGCAATCCACTAGAGTTATTGTTAGTTAAACTTAGTTAACTAAGCTCTAGTATTTAGTGGAGCCAATAGGAGTTTAGTTAAGTAGTTATAATAGTTGTTAACTCTCTGATCTTTCAGATAACTAATCAATTTAATAAAAATAAACATAATCATGCATGGAATTCGAATTTCCTAGTTGGAGTGGAGAAAAGGGCACATTGTAATTGTCAATTGTATAATAGTTGAGGGTACAATTTTTTGCATTGAGTAGGTAGTCAATTTCTTTAGGATTTGCTCAAGGAAATAGGGAATTATCCTATTTTTTAGGGGCAAATTTCCTCCGGGATTGTGCAAGGAAATAGGAGGATAGTTGAGGCCCATTTTGGCTAAGTTTTGGCTAGAGCAGGTCAGTGAGTAGGAGATCAAAATTACAGTGTTAGGTGTGCCTCAAGATTGAAGCAAGACATTGTAACTGATCCATATTATCATTTGAATTAATGCAAAGCAATGAAGGGGTTTTTCCCAATTGGGCTCCCCTATAAAATAATTGTGCTCCTTGTGTTTTGATGGTTTCATGTTATTGCACGTGTTTCTATTGTCTGTTTTCCTTTCCGCATAATAGTACAAGAAACTTATGTCCCTTGATTTTGGATTTCACTAGCAATAGCATTTTTTTTGCAATTTCTACACTAAAAGCATGAATATGGATGACAAGCAATATAATGATTCAATCTGGATCACACCTCCCCATTCTTGGAGGCATTTTTTCCCAACTAATTCTACTGAATGAGGTGAGAAAATCTTTCCTCCACCTTCTCTCGGGTGTACCATTTAACTTTCCATAGAAGTTTTACTTTCAACCAAATATGCAAAGGTCATGCTACCCCTATCTTGTAGTTTTGGACATCTTCTTAAAAATTGTATCTTTTTTCAACTCTACTTGAGCATCTTATGCCAAATCCCCCACATAAGGTAGGATTCTTTCCTCTTCCTAATTAAGCATGGAAGGCTCATAGAGTTGAATAGTCTCTATAGTCACAACTAAGTAAATATGCATGTATGGTGGTAGACTGAGGTGATAGGTATTATCACCCACCTTTTATAGTATGTCGAAGGGACCATACCTCAAAGCCTTGATTTTCTTAATAGGAACCCATAACGTCTCCTTATTTAAATGTAGCCATACTCTATCTCCCACCTTGAACGACTTCTTTGTTCTGTATTGATCATGCCTAGCGTTGTATTTTTTCTATGACTTCTCCAATGTATCTTGCACCTATATATGGATCTATGTGATCGTCTCAATAAATTTTTCAGCCCTCAATGCATCCCTTATAAGATCCTCCCTCACTCATCCTTCCTACCCATATGTAATATCCAAAGGTGAAGACAACAAATATCCAAAATGAGTTTCAAATGGGGACGTATGAGTAGAATTGTGGACTGCTCTACTATAAGAGTGTTGTATATATACCAAGTTTTCATACCAAACATTTGGATGCTTTTGATTATAACCCCTCAAAATTTGCACCAAAGTCCTATTGAATAATTATGTTTCCAACTTGTCTAAGGATGGAAAGTTCTAGACCTAGTCAACTTCATGTCCATATTCTTCCATAATGTTATAGCTACGATACGACTTGTTATAGCTCCGATGCCACTTGTTATAGATTTGATCCAAAAATATATGATAATAGAAATAAACCCAAGAAATAATATGAAATGATTCTTTATTGATCAAACCCTTAAGCTAGGGCAATACCATACATTCACTCCTTAAAGGAGAACACTCCACAAGCCATATGCTTGTTCATACAATATTCCTTGACCTCTTTCCATGTGGAGTTTCTAGCCTCTATATAGGCCTCATACATACAATACCATGAGTAATTACCATGGTTCCCTCATACCATCAAACTAATACCACGGGCCCATTACATTATTACTAACTACTTGTGGTCCCTTACATGATATGAGTTAACCACCTTATTTATTACTATGGCCCATCCCATTATTGCATTATTACCTTGGGTACCTCCCTTGGTACCCCAATGTTATATACCTAGGGGGGATAATATGGGGTACCAAGGGAGGTACCCAAAGTAATAATGTAATAATGAGATGGGCCATAGTAATAAATAAGGTGGTTAACCCATATCATGTAAGGGACCACAAGTAGTTAGTAATATTGTAATGGGCCCATGGTATTAGTTTGATGGTATGAGGAAACCATGGTAATGACCCATGGTATTGTATGTATGAGGCCTATATAGAGGCTGGAGACTCTACATGGAGAGAGATCAAGAAATATTGTCAAGGAATATTGTATGAACAGGCATATGGCTTGTGGAGTGTTCTCCTTCCTTAAGGAGTGAATGTATTGTGTTGCCCTACCTTAAAGGTTTGATCAATAAAGAATCATTTCATATTATTTCTTGGATTTATTTCTATTATCATATATTTTTGGATCAGAGCTATAACAAGTGGTATCATAGCTATAACAAGTGGTATTTGAGCACTTTCTTGGGAAAAAGAAAAAGTGGAGATTTTTTTTTAATTTTTTTTTGCAGGATTTCGGGGGTGGTGAGTTTGCAGATCAGATCTATATGTTGTGGTGCCTGCTATGGTGTCTTATCTTTTAATAATACTTCAACCACTGAACTCTCATCAGATGTGTCAACACTTGTTATCTTTTCGGCTTCAGCCTTTCTTTGTGTTTGATCGTCGACCATCAACTGCTCATCATCTGATATGTCAGTCCCCGAAACAGCTTCTACGTCAACCTCCATGGACTCTACCTATTTATTAATGGAAATATCCTATAATGTAATTTTCTTCTTTTTATACCAGAGCTTCAAGAATTTATTTTGCACATTAATATTGATAGTACCTACATATTCCATCCAAGGATATCCCGAAACAACATCCATATTATCCATCTCCAAAGTATAAAAATCACCATGCAATACATACTTATCCATAGAAACCTTCAAATCCTTATACACTAGAAAATCCTCATTATCCACTTGTGTGTTTTCAATGTGTTTTGCTGGAATTTTCAATTTTCTTGCCAAATTAACATTGATGAAATTATGCTTACAACTAGGATTTATAGAAACAATGATCTTCTCTTTCTGAATCAATCCATGAACCTGCAATAAGGAGATACCAGCAGAAAATAACCCTTTAAACACATATTTCATTAAATCTGGAATTAAATAGTGGATTTTGAATTTCAAAACAACCAAATAACTCAATTCTAGTGATGTTCTTGTAATAAAAAATTTCCATTTTTAATGAAATATGTGTTTTTAGGTTCATTGGTTTCCTTCTTTCCTGTAAAAATAAAATATTTGCTAGGCTATGTGTCTGTCTGTGTGAGCTTATCCACAAGATTAGCTTTATGGTCAAAGTGGTCCATAAGAGCTTTTATGAACGTGTCCCGAGTCAAGGGCCTTCGATAGCAACGTTGATGACATTGCCACCATTGTCGTCTTTCATTGTCCAAGTACATTTTTCCCACACTCAACTGAGTCTCATC
The DNA here is from genome assembly GCA_000404065.3 of Pinus taeda. Taxonomy (NCBI): domain Eukaryota; kingdom Viridiplantae; phylum Streptophyta; class Pinopsida; order Pinales; family Pinaceae; genus Pinus; species Pinus taeda. The sequence goes on from APFE030816019.1 coordinate 169,500, forward strand.
ATCCATGATGTAATTCAATCTAAAACATTTCTCCATTTGTGCTAGCCATTTGGCTGGATGAGAGCCATCAAATTTATACAAGTCCCTCAAATTTTGACCTAGGCCCACCATCACAAAAAAAATTGGCGAAAATTTGAAATGGTCACAATTCCATCAATATTATTCAGAATCCCTATTATGACCTATTTTTTGAAATGGAACAACCATTCTTCATCTACCCATGTGATAGAAATCTTGATCCAGGCACTAGAATTTCAGATTTGCGCTACAACTCTCCCATCGTCACCAAAATTTCTGCAAAAGAGAGCTGATTTTAAATCAGCGATATCTCCCTCATTCGGACTCTGATTCAACTGATTTTTTTTTAAATTGGGTATTTTTTCACAAATAATCCAGATCTACAATTAAATTTTGTAGATATTGCACCAGAACGTCTAGATCTACGCCATAAACTTGCTGCCCTGAAAAATTGTCTACAACCCCACTGATTTTTAGATCAACGATATCTTCTTCATCCGGACTCCGATTCAACCGATTTGTTTTTTGAAATCGGGTATTTTTTCACATAGAATCTAGATTTGTAATTAGATTTTTCAGATCTTACACCAAAACATACAGATCTGATCTGCAAACTCGCCGCCCCCGAAATCCTGCAAAAAAAAAAAAAAAAAAAAATCTCCACTTTTGTTTTGCCCAAGAAAGTGCTCTGATACCACTTGTTATAGCTCCGATACCACTTGTTATAAATCTGATACCACTTTTTATAGATCCGATCCAAAAATATATGATAATATAAATAAACCCAAGAAATAATATGAAATGATTCTTTATTGATCAAACCCTTAAGCTAGGGCAGCACCATACCTTAACTCCTTAAGGAAGGAGAACACGCCACAAGCCATATGCTTGTTCATACAATATTCCTTGACCTCTCTCCATGTGGAGTCTCTAGCCTCTATATAGGCCTCATACATACAATACCATGGGCCATTACCATGGTTCCCTCATACCATCAAACTAATACCATGGGCCCATTACATTATTACTAACTACTTGTGGTCCCTTACATGATATGGGTTAACCACCTTATTTATTACTATGGCCCATCCCATTATTACATTATTACCTTGGGTACCTCCCTTGGTACCCCATATTATCCCCCCTAGGTATATAACACATAACGAAGTCCAAAATGAACTGAGAAATACTATTTCCTCATTTGAATTAATGCTCCTTGGTATCCCGAAGTGTACACAGACCTTTCCAAAGAACATGTTTGTTGCTTCTTTCCCATTGATGGTATTTTTGGAGGGAATTAGAACACACATCTTGTTGAGCCTATCAACTACCATGAACAGGTAGTCATGTCCCTTCTAACTTTTTGGTAAAACTCTCACAAAGTCCATTGAAATTATTTCCCAAGGATGAGTGGGTACATGTAAGGGATGATATAGACCCTATTTCTTGTTATTAGGTTTGCTAGTAAAACAAAGTATGTATCCTCTTATAAACCTAGCTACATGTTCTTACATCTTGGGTAAATACACATAACTCTACAACTTGGCCACTGTATTCCCTACATCAAAGTTCCCTACAAGCTTGGAGGTGTGAGCCTCTCTAATTAGCTCCAATCATTCACCTTTAGGAACACATAACTTATACAAAATGTAGAGTAATCCATCCTAGATATGGTAGTTAACGGTTTTGTCACCATCATGCACAATAATTTGATTCTACAACTGTTAAAACACCTCCTTGAAGTCCCCATCCTCCAAACATGCCTCTTTGTATGCATCATGGGTAATTTCTCCATGTGCATAAGAGTTCCAAAAGTTGTGATATTTGATGTGGGTGGCCTTGAAAGAATGTCATCCAAATTTTTTGTGCTAGCCTTCTTATACTTTATCATTAAAAGAAAAATTTTGTAGAAACACCATCCACTTGTAATGGTTGGTTTATTGTAGCTTACTTTGGGCATGCAGGTATTGTAGTGGTTGGTGATATATGTGGGTTACTATCTCCTTTCCCATCAGAAGGTGCTCCAACTTCTTGACATTTTGCACCATGTGTTGGGCATGGAATCCCCCCACAACATGTTTTGGGGCTCAGAGCCCAAGTTTTGGGTCAAGTGTATGGTAAGACTATGTGAATTGCGGGTGCAGAGCACAAAGTATAGGTTGAGTCATAGGGTTGTCCGCCCTAATTTTGTAATGTAAAAATGTCAGCCTACCCATGGTCCATGGATCATGGAATTGTATAAATAGAGCAAGGCTCTAAGTGTAAAGAAAATCAATAAGGAGATAGAGAATCTAATGGATAGATAATGAAGCATAAAGTAAGAGTCTATGTGTTCTTGGGTCATAGTAGTAAGAAGAGGCTCTGCAACTAAGTGCGCAGAGGCCTAGTAGCATACGCAACTGAGTGCATGTGAAGAGAAATTTATTTGAATTCTGTGTATCTATACTTTTGTTATTACATGTTTGATATTGTGTGCAATTATGCTGTATATTTACTGCGCGCTATTAAATATTGTTAAGTATAAATGAAAGCATACAGATAAGCTAAGTTAATCAACTAATAATGGAATATTAGTGAGGTCTTCAGTAATAACGTGGAAGCACAACATTCAGCCCTTAAGTAGGGCTACACAAGGGAAGCAGCTTAGGCTGTAAGGTATGGATAAGTGCACGCAACAAAGGTCGTGCAAGGTTGAACCACAGACCACTTGGATCCCATCAGACATCCCCACGGAACGGAAACCTAGTTCTAGCACCCTCCCATACTACTTTAGATGAGACCTCAGTCCACGCTCCATGGACTGTTACCAAAAGGGCCAGTAGTACTGGGATTTGTTTGGCTAAATCACCTCCAAACTGGGTCAGGCCCTAACAAGCGAACAAATGGTTCCGTTGCTAGGACTGGGATCTGCATAAGGGATGTCTGATGTCATGCCACATGAATCCGATAAAGAAAGAAATTGAAGGGTGGTTGGACAAGCATATTCACGAGTTCGCGACGCAGGAAAATAGAAATCATGAGTATAAAAGGAACAATGGCTGGAATGCTACTTATATAAGGAGATCTATGAAATTTTCTTTGCGTCCTTTCCCTCTGAGTTGTATGAGTGGATCGTGAAGCTAGTAGATAGTCAGGGAAGGTGTAGGCTCGAAAAACCAATTGTGTGGACTCCTAAATTGGTGCATAGACTAGAAGCGTTGGAAGAGAAGCTCACACGCACTGTGGACCACTGCCTCAATTGAATTATAGGAGGATTTATCCCCTAGTTCGTGGTAGACATGACAGTTAGTTACAACGAGGCGGAACGATGTTTCCTCAAAGGACTGCGAGGTAATTACATTAACTCTTTGAGCACTTGGATTAAAATGCTACTATGTGAAAAAAGGGCGATGCAGATAAATTGATGTTGGGGGCAACACAAAGTGGGAGGAACTATAGAAACGAAAGTAACGAAGAATTGCAGACTAGTTCCTTGATTTCACCTCCATGGGAAAGCGAGGAGGAGCTCACGAGATTTTCTCCAAGGAGCGCGATTAGTTTGATAAGACAACGAATTCCACGCATACCACCCCCACCCACACTGCCACCGGTTTCACCATCTTCACCTCCAGCTTTACCCACTGATCCAAGTGGATCTTTAGACACCATGGCATGGAAACGTTAAAAAAAAAAAAGTGTTTAAAATGATGTCGACATAGGACCAGAGCATAGATCTTGTCTTTCTGATCGCGGAGGTGTAAACGGTTTGTCAATCCGAGTCTGGATGATGAAGTTATTGCGAAAAAGTTGCCTTGGTTCCTTTGAGAAAAGGAGGATTTTTCATAAAAAATGGACTTAAAGCCTTTATAAGTTAAATCACATCGAGAATCATGCCAAGGGTAGACGTAAGGCGAGCCTTTGGAACCCTCGATCAACGATCTCTCATTAATCGAGATCGGGGGTAGGCAATTGGCGATGATGGGACTTTAGAACTAGCGATGGTGTGATTGCTGATATTGGCAATCAGAACGATCAACCGATTGGCGATCGGCGTCAGCGAAACCCAAAGGCTAAGGACCAAGACCCTGCACCACAGCAATTGCAATATGTGATGCGATCTCTGCCATTGGATCAGAAACCAATCGACGACCATGATTAAATCGATGATCCCAATAACAAGGGGTGAGGCAATATGTGATCTTGACTGGTGATATAGTGTGGACCCGATCAATTTATAGGTCTAATGTTATAAAATTTGAAATCCAAACTTTCATATTTTTCAATGTTTTCCAATGTTTTTCAGGTTTTTGTATTATCGCTTTAAAATGATAAAAAACCTATTTTTGAAAGGTTATTGCACCCGCCAATTGTTCTATACAAACGACTTTTATTCTTTAGCAACAAACCTCCAATTTTGAAGCAGCCTTGTCCCAAACGTGTCATAAAACACGATGGGTGAAAAAGAGCCGAGGGGGAAGAAGAGACAGAAAGCCTGTGCTAGAGTGCCAAGAGAATGGATGTAGAGAGCTAAGAGCGGCGAAATGATGCATAATAGAGGGCGAGAGCATTGTAACAAAGAGCCCAAAAGGTTTTGTGGAGAGCCTGCATGACAAAGAGAGCTTGAAAGCTAGCGCAGTGCTTGAACCCCAGAGACCCACAGAGCTTGATTAATCCAGAGTGTAGATAGCCATAAGAGTCACAACACTTGAAATTCTGGCAGATCGTAGAGCTGCAGTGATAATCCAGAGCGCTATACAACCAGATCACCATTGAGCTGCAGAGCGAGAAAGCCAAAGCAGTTATTCTTCTTCTTTGATCGATTCTTCTCCTTATGATCGATTCTTCTTGATCAATGCTATGAGAATCAACGTGTTAGCAAGCTTCAGCTTATTGACAGCGGTTTGATATGCCCCGCTTCTTCATATGGCCATTTATAGTGAGACCATGACAGATTGGTAGTGGGTTGTGCCTGCACATTGATAATGTGAACAACGTATTCACTGTGGATTGTCTTATGAACATCCACTTCTTCAGATGGCCCATGGTGTGAGGTATATGATTATTGTTCATGTGCTTATTCTTTTACATTATGTTGCATGGATCCTTGATTGATATTGATGCGGGATATTGTTTATTTCAAGTTGTCATGATTCCTTACTTCATGTTATGCAGAATATTTCATATTATGTACTTGATGTCATAACTCTTTATGTTATGCTTTTAGAACCCTTGTTGTATGTTGTTGGGATACTATTGTTGTCGTCATGCATGTGTTTTGCTTTGACATCCCTTTTGTGCCATGTTGGCGTGATGCGCACCATGCTTGTTTTTGTGTCATACTAATAGGAGTCCTTTGATTGAGAGTTCTAGTTGTGGAACATCTCTTAGAGCCACTCCTGCATGAGGGAATTCTTCCTTGTATGATCGAGACATCATCTCTATGTATATCACCTTATTGACAACACTTAATGCAGCGGCCTACACCATCTTAACACGAGGCTCGGAGATATAGTCCTTGCTAGATGAACTCTGTTATCAATGGCTTTTGTTTCCATGTACTGATGATGTTATGTTCCTCTTCTTTACATCATGTAGCTGTATTTTTTAATGTTCTTTTAAAATGAAAGTTGAACACATCAAGAATGTAAAAGATCTTGGAAAGGTCCTTCTTCACACCCAAAGATGGATCAAGTGGTATCAGAGTAGGTCTTTACATTGATGTGAATTTCAATGTGAACAATGACAGAGGATGAAAGAGCAATGTACGAGACCATACTTAACATTTCCAAGAAAGTAGAAATTGTGTATGAAACTCTACAGAAAGAAACAGAGGAAAGGAGCAATTATAGCTTCAATTGAAAGCCACATAAGAGGCCATGGAGGAACTGAAGCAAAACAAACATAATCTTTAAACAAAGAATGATGAATTGAAGATGCTCTTACATGAAGAGAAAGAGGAGAAACAAAGTTCGCTACTATAGGTGCAAGCAAAGGACGAGGCCTTAGAAAAGATGCAGTGAGACCCATGTGAGGTAAAAAGTAGTTGTCCATCTTCATGTATGTTTCCTGATGATGATTTCGCTGTGTTTGAAAATCATACCATAGGAATTGGCTCCAAACTATTGAAGAGAATGGGGTATGAAGGAAACTTCTTGGGTGTTAATGGCCAAGGCATTGTCAACCCCATCCAAGTAGAGGAATTGCCATGTTAAGCAGGACTTGGGTATGTCAGGAAAGAAGTTGGGGAAGGTGCTGAGACAGTTAGCAATCCACCAACAACGAATGATGAGCAGCCCTCATCAGTTCTTTCCAAATCAAAAGAGAAGGTAAAAGTGGTTGATTTCCTTTCGATTTAATCTTCTCATAGTATGATGTCTATTAGAGATTTGGAGATCCCGATTACAGGGACAAATATGCGGCGCCTTACAAAGACAAGGCACGAGGAGAAAGAACTTGGTGCTAATAACCAAGGCAGCACTCAACCTTTGGAGGTTATGCATGAAACTCGATTTGTAGGCTTGAGGTACACCAAAGAAGAGTGCTCAAAGGTGTTAGATTTGTCCAAGACTTCATTGAGGAAATAGAATCATGGGAAAATATCCCGTCATCACATGGCAGTTCCCATTGCAGAGAGAGAGTTGAGGCAAGATCTCATCGCCATACTGACATCAAAGATAGCAAAGGAAGGTATAATCACTTTCTATCTTCAAATGTTCATTTTTATTATGATTATGTTGTTAATGATGAATGAATATTAAGGCATTGGAAACATGCACCTTTTGTGGTTTACCTAACCATACCTTTTCCAAGTGTTGGAAAAGAATGGTAGCACTCATGAGGCGTGAAAAACCCTCTCAACAGCATGAAAAGAAACAGGTTAAGTAGATATGGAGGAAGAAATCCTACTACAGTCATTGTGATAGAAATAGCCATCAAAGAGCCACTTGCTGGAAGCTCCATCTAGAGCAGTGCCTTAAAGACAAAGCGTCAGTGCATGAACCAGGAAGAGCAATTGTTCGACAAGAAAAACCACCTCAAGGAGGTGACCCATTCACAAAGATAAGTGAGAAATGGTTTCTAGACATGTTGTCATTTCATGGTCATTCTTTTGTAAATAATTTGTTGCATTTTAAAGTGTAGAAGTGATGATGTGCTTCCATCACTTGGTCAGCAACAATGATGTCTGGTCATGTTTTGAGTCGCATATTAATACTATGAAAGTGACGTTATGTTTCCATCACATGTCGAAACAATAGTTTTTGGCCTTATGTATGTATATCACGAATTGTAGTGATGATGTGTTTTTCGTCACTTTTTGAAGCAACCATGATAGGTTGGCCTTCTTGTCATATATGGAGTATTACATCCATCTTGTTGTAAACTTGACCATCGAGTATGAGTTATAAACTCGTGTCAAGTATGGGATGTTTGGGTCTTTAGTTGGTCATGTCATTCAAAGCATATAATTTTCAAAATAATTCACTACAGGTTTCAAAGATAGTAGGTGTCGGCTCGTCACTTAAGGCTCCGGAGAACAAAGGTGAAGGAGATGGAAGCGAGACCTTTTCAGGACATTTGTCATGTAGACAGGGTACACAGAAAGATGCAAATTAATTTTTATGCTTTTGGAGGACCAAGAGATCCTTAGTGGGGAGGATTAATCTAGGTGGATCTTTAGACACCATGGCATGTAAATGCTCAAAACTCACAGATCTCATCTTCCTGATCATGAAGGTGTGAACGGTTCGTCAATTCGAGTCTGGATGATGAAGCTATCGCGAAAAGAGTTGCCTTAGTTCCTTTGAAAAAAGGAGTATTTTCATAAAAATTGGACTCAAAACCTTAATAAGGAAAATCACATTGAGAATCGTGCCAAGGGCAGACTTAAGATGGGCCTTTGGAACCCTCGATTAGTGATTTCTGATTAATCGGGATTGGGGGAAGGCAATTGGTGATGATGGGACTTTAGAACCAGTGATGGAGCGATTACTGATATCGACGATCAGAACGATCGCATGAACAGCGATTGGCGTCAGCGAAACCCAAAGGTTGAGGACCAGGACCCCTGGCTGCATCGATTGTGATATGTGATGTGATCTCAGTCATCAGTTTGGAAACCGATCAATGGCCACAATTAAATCGGTGATTGGGAGATCATCCCGATAACAAGGGGCGAAGCAATATGCGATCCTGGTGGTGATATAGTGCAGACTCGATCGATTTATAGGTCTGATTTTATAAAATTTGAAATCTGAACTTTTATATTTTTCAATGTTTTCCAGTGTTTTTCAGGTTTTTGTATTATCGCTTTAAAATGATAAAATTGCTATTTTTTTAAGGTTGTTGCGTGCACTGATTGTTCTATACAAACGACTTCTATTCTTAAGCAACAAACCTCTGATTTTGAAGCAGCCTTGTCCCAAATGTGTTATAAAACATGATCGGTGATAGAGAGCCGAGGGGGGAGAAGAGACAGAAAGCCTGTGCTAGAGTGCTAAGAGTATGGATGTAGAGAGCCGAGAGCGGCGAAAGACTATGTAACAAAGGGCGAGAGAGGTGTAACAAAGAGCCCAAAAGGTTGCGTGGAGAGCCTGCATGACAGAGAGAGCTTGAAAGCCAACGTAGCACTTGAACCCCAGAGAGCCATAGAGCTTGAAAAATCCAGAGCATAGATAGCCATAAGAGTCATAACACTTGAAATTCTAGCAGATCACAGAGCTGCAGTGAGAAGCTAGAGCGCTATAGAGCTAGATTGCCATCGAGCTGCAAAGCGAGAAGTTCAGAGTAGTTATTCTTCTTCTTTGATCAATTCTTCTCCTTATGATCAATGATGTGATAATCAACATGTCAACGAACTTCAATTTATTGACAGTGGTTTTAGATGCCCCGCTTCTTCATATGGCCATTCGTAGTGAGGTCGTGATAGATTGTTAGCGGGCTATGCATGCGCATTGATAATGTGAACAACATATTCACCGTGGATTTTCTTATGAACATCCACTTCTTCATCTACTTCTTCAGATGGCCCATGGTGTGAGGTATATGATTATCGTTCATGTGCTTCTTCTTTTACATTATGTTGCATGGATCCTTAATTGATATTGATGCAAGATCTTGTTTATTTTATGTTGTCATGATTTCTTGCTTTATGTTACACAGAATCTTTCATATGATGTACTTGTTGTCATAACTCTTTATGTTATGCTTTGAGATCCCTTGTTGTATGTTGTTGGGATACTCTTGTTGTCATTATGCATGTGTTTTGCTTTGACATCCCTTTTGTGCCATGTTGGCAAGATACGCACCATGCTTGTCTTTGTGTCATACTGATAGGAGTCTTTTCATTGAGAGTTCTAGTTGTGGAACATCTCTTAGAGCCACTCTTACATGAGGGCATTCTTCCTTGTATGATCGAGACATCATCTCTCTGTACATCACCTTATTGACAACACTTAATGCATGGCCTACACCATCTTGACATAGGGACCAAAGATGTAGTCCCTCCAGGATGAACTCTGTTATCAACGACTTTTGTCTTCATGTTCTGATGATTGTTATGTTCCTCTTCTTTACAACATGTAGCTGTATTTATTAGTGTTATTTTAAAATGCAATTTTAACACATCATGAAAGTAAAAGGTCTTGGAAAGGTCCTTCTTCCCACTTGGACATGGATCACCCACACCACCTCCGCCACCACCAAAGTTTAATATGGCGAGCGCGATAAAATTGTTGGTATTTAGGGGAGTAGGAAACGAGGATCCAAACCAATTTTGGTTCATGGTAAAAGTTGCATGGGAAGTGCAAGGAGTCACGGATGATAATATCAAGAAGACAACACTAGTTATCGTGTTGCAGGATCGTGCATTGACATGGTACATCAAGCATTCTAATGACCATCCAAATGAAGGGATTGCAGATATCCAGAACGCGTTGAATAGGGAATTTGGCAGGCCAAAGTTAGAAATGCAATCAATCATTGGGTTTAAGGAAATCACGATGCTCTTGGGTGAGACCCCCTAGGATCTGGACCAGAGATTGAAGGGTATGATTCACGAAGCCAACATGACATTAACAGATGGACAACAATGTGCATGGTTTATAGTGTCACTAACACTGCACTTAAGGATGACACTATCACAACAAACAATTTCCACCCAGGCCGAAGCATTGGAGATGGCGATGAGATTACATGAGACCCCTATACAAGAGCCTAGTCTAGGAGTCCAAAAAATCCACGTGCAACTGCAAAATATGTGTCTGGAGATATAGAGCTTAAAACAGGACAAGACGTTGCAACCAGAGGTGCACGAGGAGGTATGGTGCATAAAATACAAAGGGCAAGGGCATGACAAGGACCATTGTCCCGTTTTCACGAAACTACTTGGTAAGAGGAGGGTCGATGCCATAAAGAATAGAGCCGCATTCAGGACCAAGCGCGACACCTGCATTATGGTGTGTGATCTATTATATAGGAGGAAAACACACTACATATAATTGTCATTTATTGCGAAAGTATACACAGACGTCCCAGAATTTATTTTGTAACTTCTGCAGGTTGGTAGGACATGATGAATGCACCTGTAGAAGCTACAAACTAATTATGGATCAAAACCCTGCCTACAGGGTATAGATCGAAACGCGAGCTCTTGATCCAAATGCAGGAATGGAACGTGTTCGATTTCAGGGGCATGGTTGAGGCCGAGGTGGAATGGGACCGGGAAGAGGTCATGGACAACTAATTTGTTATAATTGCATAGGGCTAGGCCACTATGCCTGCGATTGTACAAACTCAACAAGGACATCATGTTTGTACTGTACTTAGTTTGATCATGAGGCAGAAGACTGTCCTACATTAATAGCAAGGCTACGTGAAAAATGGGTACTTCAGCCCCCTCCAACTTAGAAATTTCAGATGATGAGGTCTGAGCTACATGAAGAGGACTTCAATGTAAACATGATGCTTAGGAGCAGTACGACTACTGGTAAGAATAAAGGTAAGAATAAAGGTAAGAAGTCCGAAGAAAGTGTGTGGGTTTGTAAGGCTCCTACAAAGGATCTCGAATTTGATTTAGAACACATGAAGGAGATATTTATGGAAGCCAAGAAGAGCTTTGTGGAGGCCTCCGCTTCTGGTAGTAAGGATAAACTAGAACTAGGAATGGATCCTTCATTTCTCACTACCTTTCTGGAGACATGCATGAAACTGCTACATGACAACAAGGCAGTAAAAGGGCTACAAGAACTTATCACTAGGTGCGTGGGGTTAGGAGAGTTGTGCGTGGTCGGGAAACTTGGGAAGCATGCCTTGCGAACAGGAAGGGAAATGAGGTTGACTGTGCAAATTGGCGAATATGAAATGGATTAGATAATCTTGGATCTCAGATTGGACATGAATGTACTGCCAAAACAAACATGGGAATGCATGGGTAGACCCACGCTACAATGGTCTCCTATTTAGTTGCAAATGGCAAACCAACAGAGGATATTTCCCATGGGAAGGTTGCAAGGGGCAACAATAGATATTGAAGGTGCGAGCGCGCAGGCAGATTTTGAAGTAATAGAGATTGTTGATGATAGTAATCCATATCCTGCACTACTAGGAATAGACTGGGCCACGGTATGAGTGAAGTCATAAATATGAAGAAGCACAAAATGATCTTTGAAAACAAGTCACTATGGATAGTAGTACCGCTAGATCCAGCCGAAGGAGTGCGATACACTGAACCAGTGTGTGGCGATGATAGCGATGATGATCTCGATTGTATCTACAAGATAACTGCGTGAGAAGAGGATTGGGTGAATCTGATAGTAAATGGTAGGATTCCATGGGAGCATGATATCTCCTACACTTTAGATTCAAACGAAGAATTAGAAAGATGGCAGAACTGATTACACGAGGTAACCACACTCAATCGCAACATGATGATAAGATCACTGTGTTGTGTAACAACAGAAGAAAGGGATTTTCCTAGGTGTGATGGGTTGACAACGATGGATGAATTCTTGAATAAATTTGAAAGTGCAGTACCAAAACAGTAGCAGTTCGGTGCTCTGAAGTGGGCACTACGCGCAACACCTACATGATGGTGGGGTACGCATCAAGGAAGTTTTGAGGACTAGCATGAATGCAGAAGAATGACATGCCTATGATTTGGGAAACCATAGATATGGCTAGTAGAAAAATATGATGGACAACATGATGCATGCACACACCTCGCGAAATGGACCAAGGTCTATAGGGAAGATCCACAGCCTAAATGGGTACATTTATTCAATCATCCCTTGGATGTCATACCCATGAATTGATATACTAAGACGGAGCTCCTCCATGGTATGAACAAATGGGATATCTTGCGTGAAGGATTCCTATTAACCTTCATGTTTGAAGGTCATTGGTCAAATACTATTGTTGATGTGCTACAAGCAGGGTAATCAGCCATCTTCAAAATACCCCAGGAGCCAATGGAAGTGCTTCAGCCAGAATGGGTGACACAGCTGAGCTATGCATTGGAGTGTTACAATGTAAACGTTGAGGAGGAAGATGAGGACCCACGAAATATTAAAATTCCAGAAATAGAAGGCTATCATGAGGTTCGCAGACCATTGATTGAGGACCCCGACATCACCGCACCACTAAAAACAAAGTAGGTAAATATTGGAACAAAGGCGGAGCCAAGGTATGTAATGCTTGGGGACTATTGGGATGATGCCACGGTGGATAAGATTACTGAGTTACTCTGTGAATACCAAGACTTATTCTTGACCAAAATTATGGAGTTAAAAGGGATCGTTGGTGACTTAGGGATGAGGAAGATCACCTTGAAACCCGATGCAAAGTGAGTTAAGTAGCTGCCTTACCGCTTGAATCCAAAGTATAAAGAAAAGGCCCGCGATGAAATAGACAAAATGCTAGCAACTGGAATTATTAAACCAATGGAAGAATCCAACTGGGTAAGTCCTATGGTAGTACATGAGAAGAAATAGAAGGGTGAAATTAGAATATGCATGGACCTCAGGAAGTTGAACGATGCCTGTATACACAATCCATTCCCAACACCTTTCACAGATGAAGTACTAGAGAATGTTGGTGGTCAAGAAGCATACTCATTCATGGATGGGCTCTCAGGGTACCATCAGATCAAGATCACTCTGGAAGATAGGAGAAAAATGACCTTGGCAAGAGAATGGGGCTGCTTTCAATACATCGTTATGCCGTTTGGACTGAAGAATGCACCAACTATATTTTCGCGCATCGTTCTGGCTACATTCAAATAATACATCCACAAGTTCTTGGAGGTCTACCTGGATGATTGGACTATCTTTGGATTAGTTAAGCACCATGTAGCAAGCTTACGATTGATGTTGGATACTTGCCGTCGACACCAAATAGCGTTGAACCTTAAGAAGTGCACATTCCTCGTTCCTTTTGGAAACCTGCTGGGAAATGTGGTCTACAAACAAGGACTGATGGTGGACCCTATGAATATTGTCATTATTCTAAATTTGGAAGCACTTCGAAGTGTTAAAAAACTGTACGCTACTTTGGGGCACACTGATACTATAGGAAGTTCATCAAAAGTTATGCCCAGATAACTGCAGTGATGGAAAAGCTATTGAAAAAGGATGTTACATATTGCTGGAATGATGATTGTATTAAGAGTTTGGATGTCCTAAAGGGGAAACTGGCCTCTGCTCCAATCTCGGTTTTCCCAAAATGGGATGTGGAATTTCATGTACATGTTGATGCGTCAAGTATTGCGCTGGGAGCCATACTCACACAGGAGGGTGCAGAGGGCGTGGATCACCCAATCGTGTTTGCAAGTCAGAGATTTTCCAAGGCAGAAAAGAAATCTTCCACCACCGAGCGTGAGGGGTTCGCAATGGTATACATGCTCCAAAAATACCGACACTATTTACTCGGAGGACATTTCAAGATGTATACCGACTATTCCACATTAAAATTCCTAGTAAATAAGCCTGTGTTGGGGGGGTGCATATGCCGATGGCTCTCACTATTTCAAGAGTATGATTTTGAAGTCATAGTCAAGCTAGGATGCTTAAATGTAGGACCAAATCACTTGTCACAAATTGAGATGGGTGAAGAGCTAACGAATTTGGAGGAGGGACTACCTATTGCACAACTCTTTATAGTATGTGTTGCAGACGGACACTTTGAATATATACTCCATTTTCTAACAACAAGAACTGCACTGAAGGAATACTCAGTCCAACAGAAGAAGGAATTAGTGGTGTGTGCGGTAGACTTTTCTATCATTGCGGGACACCTCTACAAAATGGGCAATGATGAGATATTGCGAAGATATGTACCTAAATTTGAACGAGGCCAGATCCTTGTGGAAGCACATGGGGGCGTTGTAGGAGGACACTATGCAGGATGCGTGACAACACAGAAGATTCTTTGCGTAAGGTTATGGTGGCCAACCCTGCACCAGGATTTGAAAGCGCACTGTAAGGCTTGCGATATATGTTAAAGGACGGGAAAACCATCACAAAGAAACGAGATGCCATTAAATCCACAAATGACACTACAGCCATTTGAGAAATGGGAAATCAACTTTGTGGGACCAATCAAACCTCAGGGAAAGATGGGTGCATGATACATCATCACTGTGACAGAGTACCTGATACGATAGGTAGAAGCGTAGCTAGTCAAAGACTGCATGGCCATTACAACTGCAAAGTTTTTGTTCGAAAACATGTTGACACGATTTGGCTATCCAAAAATCTTAATGAGTTATTGCGGAACACATTTCCTAAATGAAACCATCAGCATGCTCATGGAAGAGTTATAGATGTATCATCAGAAAATTACATCGTACCACCATAAGCTAATGGGACAATAGAGGCATTCAACAAAATACTGGAGACTGCGCTGACCAAAGTATGTAATGCGTAGCGAAATGATTGGGACCTACATGTACTTGTCATATTATGGGCTTACAAGACAACATGCAAGAAATTGATGGGACAGACACCTTTCAGGTTAGTCTATGGTACAGAAGCTATCATGTCGATGGAATACATCGTACCTAGTCTGCAAATAGTAGTGCTCACAGGAATGATGGACCACGAAGCGCTGGAACAAAGGCTCACGTAATTAGAAGAAGTCAAGGAAGAATGGTTTCTGGCCGGATTTCATTAGCAGGTACAAAAGCATCACGAAAAGGCTTGGCACAACTACCATATCAAGTTGCACACTTTCAAGGTAAATGACTTAGTGCTACTGTATGATAGTAAGTTTGAAACATTTTCGAGAAAATTCAGAATGCACTAGCTAGGACTATACGTGGTTAAGGAGGTCGCAGATGGAGGTGCAGTCCAGCTAGTCAAACTAAATGGAGAACCCTTCCCGAGCAAAGTGAATGGCACCCACTTGAAGCCTTACACAGTTGGGTCAGCTATCTGACTAACCGGTTGAAGCATAGTCTCCGTAACCCAAGGAGCCGGACCAGGGTAGGGGACTTGTTGAGGGACAAAGTCCCCTAGGGTCTTGGGTCAATACCCTAGCAGAGCAAGGGTTATCTACAAAGAAAAATAATCATTCCATAAAACCATGATAATAATATAAACAAACTATGTGAAGAGAGGTGCACCTAGGGGTCCTTTGTTTGCGTAGATCCAACCAGGGTCCAAACCCTTTTGGAGTTCCTTTCGATTCTTCACCCTGCAAAGCAATCAATTCAAGGAAGCATAGTAGTATATGGACCAAGAATCATAAGGAAATCAACTTCATAGCATATTGAAAGGTAGTTAGTTATACAATTGAAATAACCATTCATATGTCAATCATAACATTGATATCATAAGCATGAAGAAGATTAATATTTTTTTTTTTTTGTAAATTAGGCTAATTCTATTATGGTACAAAAAGCTTCAAAAAGTTACAATGAGGCATGCCTCATATATCACCATACAGAGATGGATTTGGCACCTTGAAACACCTATCTAAACAGACAATTGTGACTAAACCTGTCTGTAGAACCAGCTGACTGCACAGAAACACTAACCCTTCAAAATGTAAGCAGATTGACCCAGACATTTTCCCCTTACAGACGCAATAGACCCCATCCCCAGACTATTACTTCGAACTAGATAG
Organism: Pinus taeda; assembly: GCA_000404065.3. Lineage (NCBI taxonomy): Eukaryota > Viridiplantae > Streptophyta > Pinopsida > Pinales > Pinaceae > Pinus > Pinus taeda. Next base: position 185,616 of record APFE030816019.1, read on the forward strand.
CCGTAGACAACAGTGCCCTGAAGAACTGAGATTCTCAATCATAGAGCTGAGCATAGCTTCAGCTATACAAAGAAAATTGCATTGTGGAAACAGAGAACATGACCAACCAGACTAACAAAATTACATTGCATTACTCACCCTCTGAGAGTCCTAGGAGTTTGCTTAGTCATCCATGGAGGTGGATGGCTGCTCCTCCACCACCCTACAGCTGTATGGATCAGTCTCGCTTGAGTCCGTGTAGGGCGCGTCGTCTTCTGCTGGCGCACTTGGACCCGCCACTACACCTCCTGATGTCTCTGGCCGACTTCTCTGACCCAGAACTAGTGCTGGGGGCGGAACGGATTGACAAATTCTTTGAGCGGGAGGCAGAGCTGGTTGACCTGGGGCTGGAGCAGGAGGCCTGTGCTCCTCTGCAACTGGCTGGGGGATAGACCTTTCGCATTTTTCAATTTTAACAGATACATAATATGTGTCACTATCCAGAAGGCACGGGAAGATAAACCGAGAGGTGGGGTGTGAGATATGCTCACAGACAGAGGCGCGAGCACGCCCAGGACCTCACCCTCGACTTCACTGGGAACTGCGAGCATCATCTGACGAAGAGCCAGAGGAGCGTGTCGAGTTGGCTCTGCCGCCTGCTCCTCCACGAGACCTGCCTCTGCGACTACTGAGGCGAAGCCTTTCCCTAGGCATGGCGAACGGGAATTGACTGAGATGAGGTGCAAGGAGCTGAAGCTGGATGATGACTGACAGGGTAGAGGAACAGATGGCAGGATGGTGCGGGAAGTCACAGGAACTAAAGGAAAATACTCGCAATGCACGAGGAAATCACCAGTAGATGCCAAGACAACCAGACTTACAAGCAAAGGAATAAACCTACGACGGCTGCGATAGGGGTGCTTCGTGGTGAGGGAAAGATGAGCATGATGGACATGAAACTGCACAGAAGGAGCCAACTCTGTTGGAAACGCTGACCTAGGCCTGTGCCTATGAGGCCCTTTACGGTGTACTCAGTGCTGCACACCACAAGCCAAGTGAATCCACAACAAAACAGAAGACCAAACAGCATGAATGAAATGCTTTACCGCTTCCCTGGCTCCGTAGTTATTCCGCGCCATGAGCACACCCAGACACTGCCTCTGCCTCCCGTAAGCCGAAATAACCCTGCGCGCACGGAGCCGAATGCCAAGGGCGGCTGGTATGCAGTGAGGTTTATGTCCCGGATTCAATTTGATGCGAAAGGGGTGGCAAGCCTTTAATGGCTGTGTACAGGTGGCGGGGCTGGGCTGCCACTTTCCCAGTGGGAATCCCGACCCCGTACTTCCCTTACCTTCGAACACCCGTAGTCGGGAGTGAAGAAGATTAATATAAGAACAAGACAAGTGTTTCTTTTATTATAGATAACTAAAATACAGTAAGGAATGATTTCACCTGAGTCTTCCTTTCGCAGGCTCCAAGCAGAACCATCCTTTGGATTCGTCCAATCTCAAGCCTTCAACAAACTCCTTCCATGACTCACTCAAGGATATCTCCACTAATGGAAAGACATCATAACTCAAGGAAACAAGGGTTTCCTATAATGGGGGAAGTGCTGGAAGCACAAGGATCTTCAGACCTAATCAGGAATAATCTCAGTAGAGTGATTTTTCTCTCTCTTCTCTCCTTCTTTAGGAGTTCCTTTCGATCCTTCAACCTGCAAGGCAATCAATTCAATGAAGCATAGCAATATATGGACCAAGCATCATAAGGAAATCAACTTCATAGCATATTGAAAGGTAGTTAGTTATACAATTGAAACAACCATTCATATGTAAATCATAGCATTAATATCATAAGAATGAAGAAGATTAATATCAGGAACAAGACAAGTGTTTCTTTTATTATAGATAACTAAAATACAGTAAGGAATGATTTCACCTGAGTCTTCCTTTCGCAGGCTCCAAGCAAAAACCATCCTCCAGGTTTTTCCAATCTCAAGCCTTCAACAAACTCCTTCCATGACTCACTCAAGGATATCTCCACTAATGGAAAGACATCATAACTCAAGGAAACAAGGGTTTCCTATAATGGGGGAAGTGCTAGAAGCACAAGGATCTTCAGACCTGATCAAGGATAATCTCAGTAGAGTAATTTTTCTCTCTCTTCTCTCCTTCTTTAGGCCTTCCCATTGAAGCCTTTTTATACTTCTCCCAAAGTAGTTTTTTAGATGGCAATTCGTTGGGAATAGTTGGGCCACGAGCACTAATAGGTAATCAACAAGTAAAACCCATGATCTCTACTCGAAGTTAAGGAGATTTAATTTTTTTAAGTGTTTTAAGACATATATGCGGGTTGGGTACACACAGACCCGCGTACACATGCATTTAGCTCAGGGCAATGTCGCGTATAGGGAGTAAAACACTGTTTTTTAAGTATTTGGACTAGGTCTGGAAGGAGGGGTTGCCTTAGGCCATCATTGCAACATCACAAACATCAAGAGAGAGATTTAGAGCTATAACAGGACTATAAACATGTGCAGCAGATGTCGGTACCAAGGTAAGGGCATAATGCAGATACAAATGATTCAGACGCCAGAATGTAACAAGTCTAACACGTAGCAACTCAGAGTGTTTGGGACCAGTTGGAGGGACTCCGCGCCAAGATCACTGCGCCAACACAGTGACTCGAGGGTGAGTCACGATGTTTGTGTTGGGGGCCTGTTGGGCATGGAATCCCCCACAGCATGTTTTGGGGCTCAGAGCCCAAGTTTTGAGTCAAGTGTATGGTAAGACTCCGCGAATTGTAGGCGCGGACTGTGAAGTATAACTTGAGTCATAGGGTTGTCGACCCTAAGTTTTGTAATGTGAATGTCAGCCTACCCATGGTTTGCAGACCATGGAATTGTATAAATAGAGTGAGGCTCTAAGTGTAAAGAAAATCAATAAGGAGATAGAGAATCTAATGAATAATAGTGAAGCATAAAGCAAGATTCTAAGTGTTTTTGGGTCATAGTAGTAGGAAGAGGCTCTACAGCTGAGTGCATGAATCCCTGCAGCTGATTGCGTAGGGTGGATTCGAGTCTGTAACCAAGGAAGAGAATAATAAAGAGAATTTTATCTGAATTCTCTGTATCTATTCTTTTTTTATTACATTTGTATATCGTGTGCAATTATACTATCTATTTACTGCGCGCTGTTAAATATTGTTAAGTATAAATGAAAGCATACAGATAAGCTAAGTTAATCAACTAATAGTGGAATATTAGCAAACTCTTGGGTAATAACATGGAAGCGCAACATTCAAACCTTAAGTAGGGCTATACAAGGGAAGCAACTTAGGATGCGAGGTACGGATAAGTGCACACAACAGAGGTCGCGCGGGGTTGAACTGCGAACCACTTGGATCCCATCAGACATTCCCAAGGTGCGAAAAATTGGTTCTAGCACCTTCCCATACTACTTTGGGTGAGACCTCAGTCCACGCTTCGTGGACTGTTGTCAAAAGAGCCAGTAGTACTGGGATTTGTTTGGCTAAATCACCTCCAAACCTGTGTCAGGCCCCAACAAGCCAACACCATGGCATAGAGATCCTTATCATAGGTAGGGTAGTTAATAATTTCCCCATGAAAGACTTCAGAATGGTAGCATACAAACCTTCCATCCCGCATCAAGAACGCTCCCATAACATACGCACTTGCATTTATCTCCACTTCAAAGGGTCGCTACAATTTTAGTAATGCCTGAAATGGTGCTTGACTGATCTTCTTCTTCATCTCCTCAAATTCCCTTTGTTGACCCTTTCACCATTGCAAACTCTTGCCACTTGCTGCTATGGCATGGAGTGGTGTTGCTACCACTAAAAATAGGGCTATGAATTTCCTCAAGTATTGTGCTTCCCCATCGGAACTCTTAGCCTTAGAAAAAATAGTAGGCACCTACCATTTCATGATGGCCTCTATCTTGGTGGGATCTATCTTCAACTATCCTCCACTTATCACATGCCCCAATTACACCAAATATTGTTGTTCAAACTCACAATTCTTGATATTTTCTATCAACTGGTGCTTCATTAATGTCTCGAGCACCTACACCAAATATGAGATGTTATCCTCCCATGTAGCATTGTATAGAACTATATCATCCAAGTAGAAAATAACAAATGAATCTATAAAAGGGAAAAATATATCATTCATTAACCTTATAAATGTAGTTGGTGCATTACATAGGTCAGATGACATGACTAACCAATCATATAAGCCTTATCTAATTTTGAAGGAAATTTTCGAAGTATCTTCTTCTTCAACTCGAACTTAGTGATATCCAAATTTTAATTCTAGCTTGGTGAAGTAATTCACTAGCTATAACTGATCCAACATATCATATATCCTGGGTAAGGGGTATCTATTCTTGAGCATGATTTTGATCAATTCCTTGTAATCAATACACATCCACCAAGTCCCATCTTCCTTTGGCATAATGATGATGGGTGACCCACATGGTTATGAACTTCATCGAATGACCCCATGTTCTAGTAGTTTTTCCAACTATTTCTTCACCTCATTTGCTTCTATAACTTACTATTTGTACAACCCAATGTTTTGCAATGAGGATTTTGACAATTCTTGTGCTCCACTTCCCTATTTGGAAGTAACCCCTTAGTGTCTCAGAAAACATCCCTATATGCTTGTAGAAACTCTTCTAGTTGGTGTTTATGTTTCTTAGTACACCCCTCTAGGGATGCCTTTCTTCTTAGAGACTCCTTTTTTTTTAAGTTCAACAATGATGAGGCTACATCATGGTCTGTCCAAGACTAACACCCGAATAGGACGAGAATTGAACTAGTGACTTAACATCTAGGAATGCCTTAATGATGCACTTGATCACTGTTTATACAAGACCTCGTGGAACCTTCTTAGAGACTCTTATATAGACTTATTTTATCTTAAAAATAATAAAACATACTTCTTTCTAGAACTGATCAATTTCTTGGCTTGGTTGGCACTTACTAGTGAAAATTTTGACTTACCTTTGTGCGCGTTGATGGTGAACAATTATAGTACGCCAACTAGTTTATGATGTAAAAATGTATACACAAAAATTATGTTGGTGAGCTAGTCAATTTGTGTGTCTGTGTTTCTATATATTTATGTTTTATATTTTTGGGCCAGTGCACCCTAGCATTTAAGTTGGTTTTGGCTATGTGGCCGAAGGGCTACGATTGTAAATACACTATAACTGATTTACATATTTTATAACAAAATAATATAAAATAGTTTGGTTGTAGAGCCCACTCCATGGTGAGAATATGGGGGGCATGCAAATCCATAGTCACAAAGGGCAACAATGTTGGTATTGGTGATGTGGACACCTAGGGCCCACGTGGGTTTAGGCTGTTACACATGGCAAAGAGGCCATGTAGTTATTGGTAGCGTATATATATATATATATATATATATATATATATTATGAGGTTGATGATGATTGGACCACTCAAAAGTGTCATAAGTGGTTGGAGCTTCATGCGAGGGAGAGAGTGCTTCAGAAGGAGATTCCATAGATTGATCCAGTATGGGGATTCCCCCTTCGAGATGTCACATCTCATTATCAAACCCTTGAAAAGACTTTGAACGTATGAATCTATCCAAGTGATCAATCTGCTTCTCAACAACATTGTCAGTCTTGGAAGATTCAAGAAAGATCACATCTCTAAATATTATGAACTTCTTATTAACTTCATCGTAGAGATGGTAGGGTTTGGAGGTATTTGAGTATGCCAATAAGATACATTTGTGACTCCTTGCACCGAGTTTGTTTCTTTGATCCTTAGGTATCAAGGCATAACAAGTGGAACCAAAATCCATGAGATGCTTCACCGAAGGAATGTGCCCATACCACATTTCATAGGGAGTCTTTATTTTAGAGCATTATATGGACACATATTCTTTATATATGTAGCACATAGATCTGCATCAGCCCAAAACATCAATTTAATATTCTTGAAAAACATCATGGAACGTATCATATTTAATATTGTCCTGTTCATTATTTCAGCTACTCTGTTTTGTTGGGTATCATAGGGCATGGTTGTTTGATGTTTGATCCCATGCTGGCAATGATAGTTTTCAAATTCATTTGAAGTGTAGTATTTTCCATTATTAGTATGAATAGAGCCAATATGATATTGTGCATCATTTTCAATCCATGCATTAAATTTATTAAATGTTTCAAAATCTTTAGATCTGTTCAATAATTAAACCCAACACATTCCAGTGTAGTCATCAATAAATGTCATCATATATTTATTACCATTTGTAGAAGGAATAGTGATTGGACCATATAAATTAGAATGAATTAGTTCAAGTTTTCTATGTGCTCTAGAATGAGAATATATGAAAATATTGTTTTTTGTGCTTTCCTAAGATATAAGCATCACATTGCTTAAGCTTCTGAGGAATTGTAAGCAAACTAGTAACACCATTTTTCTTCAACAAACAAAGGTTGTCATAGTTCAAGTGTCCAAATATAGCATGCCATAAAAGACTTTATGGAAGTGTACCTTTATCATAATGATAACTTAATGAAAAAATTTGTGCATGAGCAGAGGTTCCTTGTAGCTTCAAAAGTTTTTCTTCTTCTATCCCAGTCATGACAAGTGAGTGATATGGTTCTTTTCTGACCTCAACCTTGCCATCAAATATATGAATGGAGTGTCCTTGCTGGCAAAAGTGTACCAAATAAAAATATATTTTCCTCAACTCTGGGAGGTATAAAACATCATGTAGAAGAATGTTTGGAAGATGAGGCAATTTGAGCCTAATTGTTCCAAGCCCTGATGGCTTGAGTTTTGACTTGTCTACAAAGTATACTGCTCCATCAACATTGTCAGTGATTTCTTCAATGAAATATATTCTCAAATTCATGTGAAAAGTTTCTCTTGAATCAAGAAATCAAACATATTTCATGAAGCAAGTGAAGCATTGAATAAGTCTTCAGTTACTCCAATGTTTCAATGTGCCACAACATAATGAGAAAACCTAGATTCTTTTCCTTTCCCTCTACTATGTCTTTTAACTTTTTCTTCATTTATTTCTTTCTCCATTCTATCCCAAGGCATATTACATGTGGAAGCATCATGTCAACTTTTGTTACACCATATGCAATGAAGATCAAACCTTTCTCCTTAGAAATGTATACCCCCCTTGCTCTAAAGTTCTTCCTTCCCCTTTCTCTTTGGCCACATATTCCTCTAGAAGAATCATGTTCATGATTCCTCTCTTTCTATCCAAGGCAAACAAATTCTTTAGAAGACTGAGGAGTTTCCTTCTTACCAAAAAGCTTTTCACTTTTAGCAAACTTCTTCTCAATGAAATCAAAGGAAATATCCTTAAGTTTGTCGCTTGCTTGCGATGACTCAAGGTAATGTGAATAAGTGGGATATAGTGCCTTGGCATAGTATGTGAGAGGAACATCTATTTCAACACCAGTGGCTTTTATGTCATGCATAATGGATCTTATTTCTGATGCTAAGGAAAGAGGGTCATCATTTTTCAACTCAATATTGAACAACTTCAAGTTCAAAGTGTGAGTCATATAATTCCTTAAGCTTCTTTAAGGCTTCAAAGGCATTTGAATATGTAAAAATATGACAACTCACCTCTTTATTTACTCACACTGCAATCAAGGCGTAGGCCCTGTTTTCCTTATTTTCCAAAATGGAAAGTTCCTTGTCTAAAGTAGCTTTTTCAAGTGCATTGTCTCCTTCTCCTTTATAAACTCCTTTCCAAAAATCATTAAAAATTAAGGTGTGCTTTATTTTCTTGGACCACTCATGGTTGTTCTATTTTCCAGTGAGAACTGCTCCCACTATGGAGATGAGTGAATGCATCCTAAAAAAACTATATTCTTTCGTAAAAACTTCACTATTTAGTATGCATATGAAGAGTTACACCACCATATAATATATCACTACATCACATAATATACTACCATATAATATGAACTTTCATTACTATTCATGGCCTCCAAAAATTAAACTCAAATTTTATATGCCACATTTATTTTCATTTTCATATAATACTTCACTTCATATGCACTTTATAAAAAATATACTCCATCTTAATTTAAGTTTTTTTTTTTTTGAAAAAGGACACACCAGATTTTATACCATACACTCAATGGGAGCACATTTGACCCAACACACTTCAAAAATGAGTTTGATTCATATTCATGCACCATTGAAAGCACCATACAAGGTCTTCATACCATATGGCCCCATATATGTGCACAACTTTTAAAAAGAAGTTAACACACAACATCCAATTTTTTAATGAACATAGCAGAGAACAAATATCATACCATATATATGGCATCAATGTAGGATTTGAACACACATTCCAACGCATGACTCCAAACTTCAATACCTCCCGAAAATTCAATGCATAACAACATACATAAAATGCAAGCCATTAATGTACATGTATGATAGGCCATTATTCAATGTATGCACCACAATTTGGGTTTATTAGTTAATATAATTCTCAACCCTGTTCAACAAATTTGTGCAAAGACCAACACATAACTTTCACTATAGGAATTACCAATGCAAAGAACAGAAAAAAAACGTTTTGCACAATCTTCAAATCCACACTCATTGCGCCATAAGCTTCAATCTAACACACATATACACCAACATTTCATACCATCTAATTTAACACATGGTCCAGCCTTCAACACACCATTTCGACCTCTCCACACATCATACAAGAAGATATTTGAGATTCAAAAGGAATCTTAAACTAAATTTATGCAGACATAGGAAAAAGCATTTAGTGCACAAAATAGGGAATGAAAGACATATTTTCTATAGAGGGAGAGAGGAGTTACAAGAAGCAAAAATCTAATTTTGGGAGTTGGCTCTCATACCATGTTAGGCCAAGAGGGTAACTCCATAAATAAATTGTTTATTGCATTAGCCAAAACATGAATATATACATGAGTGGAGAGACTCTTGGGATCCAATTCCAAGATCTCTTAATTTTTTCCAATTCAAATTGAAACTATTTATAATATTTACAATAATGCCAACCCTTTCAGATTAGATGTCAATAATAAGACATTAGGGTTTTCTGCTTCCATGGAGAAATTATGTTTTGGTGGTGGTAGAATTCCGTTGTAAGAGATTAAGGATGTTACAAAGTGGTATTACAGCCCATTTTCAACATTGGGCCTAATTGGGCCTGATATGGGGCAATTGCAAAAGTTACGGGATGTCGAAAAACTATTTGATGAAATTACAATATTGGAATTGATTAAAAAATACCTCAGAAAAGGGCCATAGGAGCTAGGAGGCACTCAGTGGAACTAAATAGGTGTAAATGATCCATTTAGTGTTGGGTGTGGAGCCTAATTATCTTCCTGATTGATAGGTCTTCTTTTAGTCTGGTGTATACCCTAGGAAGACTGTACACATCTCCATGCGGGGGAGTGCGAGGGGGGGGGGTCAACCCCTCTAAGTTGGTGCCCTCTAGGGGTAGCGCCCCTGAAGCTAAATATAGATAAAAATTGTCCTTGCAAAATATTGATTTAGTAATCAAATTGAGTCGTTCATTAGGAGGATGATTTGACAATAGAAGTTATGGTGATTTAGGGTTTTTTGCTCTAGAATGAAACCCTCAGTTTATATGAGAGAATTTTATTGCGGTTGTGTATTATTATTTTGAGCGTGAAAGAGAGAGGATATTATGTGTTAGAAAAGAGTAAATTACAATGGATCTACTATAGGTTGTATATCTTCATTTTACTAGATAATATAAAAGGAAAGACTGCTTGTTTCTTCATGGACATAGCCCAAATTGGGCGAACCATGTATATTTTTGTCTCTCTTGTTTTATGTGTTTCTGTGTTACTGTTTCTATAATATTGTATGTGGTTAATTGCTATGTTAATTATTTTCTAACAACTGATATCAGAGTTGAAGGTCTATTTTGCTGATAAACTTGTAGGAGAGAAGGGTTCTTGGTTCAAGTGGGAGCAATGGTGGAAGATGGTAGGTATAGGATCAAGAATTTTAATGGACAAAACTACTAGTTGTGGAGGATGTAGATAGAATATTATATGTATAAGAACTATATGTACCTACCATTGGGCAGAAAAGCAAAGAAGCTGATGAGTACGACAAACAAAGAATGGGAGATTCTCGACTAAAAGGAACTAGGAACAATATGGTTGTATCTAGTAGTGTCGAAGGAATTCAACATTTCAAAGGAAATGAAAAAAGAAGGTTTAATGATGCTATTGGCCAAACTATATGAAAAACCCTCAGTCTAAAAAAAGGTATTTCTTATGAAGAATCTATTTAATATGAAGATGTTAGAAGGTGGATTTGTTGTTGATCATTTAAATGAATTTAACATGGTTACCAATATGTTAAATTCTGTAGGGGTAAATTTTGATGATGAAGTTAGGGCTCTATTATTTCCATGCTCATTGCCAAAAAGTTGGAATGGATTAGTTATATATATTAGTAAATCTATCTTTGGATCTAGTAGTTTAAATTTTGATGATGTTGTTGTTGCCATCCTTAGCAAGGAAATGTGACAGGAAATCTCTAGTGAGACATTTGGTTATGCTTTGATTGCAAATACTAGGGGAAGAAAAATGGAAAGATGAAGGAGCCACTAAAATAGTAGTAAGTCAAGAAAAGGCAAATCCAAATCCAGATCAAGGATAGTGTGTTGGAAATGTGGGAGGAAAGGACACTTGAAGAAAGACTGCAAATCTCAGAAGGGAAAAGAAGTAGATGGAAAACAAGAGAATAATCATGAAGTGAATATGACAGGTGATGTGTTGCAAGATTCTTTGATTCTTTCATTAGAGAATAATACTATAAATTTCATCTCATGTTGCAATGGGAATGTTGTAAGGCTGTAGCATAAGGAAGAGTGGCATTGATGAAGGTTGTCGGTTGAATCAAGTAACTTTAGTTTGAAAGGTGAAATGGTGAATTTTGCATTCCAAAAACTTGTGCAACATGTATATCTTGTGATGCCATACTTGCAAAATAAAATGGGTCTTTGGCTTCAAAGTTTATCAATACCATAATCCTACCAAAGATAACAAAGATACTTAAGAAAGAACTACTTTTAAGTCTTGCTTGAAAATTGACAAATTGACAAGTTTTCAATGTACTTCACATTTTCCATAAACAAATTATTAATTTACAAAAAGGACATCAAATCAATCTAAAAATATTACATAATACCATGTTTTTGCTTGACACAAGGTTTCCTCAGAGTGGTTGCAGACACTAAATATCCCTACTTTGGAAATAGTGGAACATTGCAAGTGAAATGGATGAACAGTAAAGGCTTGATAGTCACAAAATCTAGGTCATATGTGTATATCTTGTCAATTTTTTTGCCTACAAACACTATATTTGATTTAAAAGTTAAACTTTATCAGAGCAACTTGCAATTTCTCTATTGGTCACTTTACACCCTACAAATCACTACTAAGAATGTGAAAATGCATATCTTATCAATGAGATACATTTTTTTTTTGCACAAGAGTTCACAAACACCTTAAAATGGCCATCATATGCATGCACATTGATGAAATTATTTACTTGAATGTATATCCAATCAGTGCCATGCAAATGTTAAGACTGATCAGAGGCCTTCTGTCCACTCCAAACACAAATACATTCGAAATGCTAACTTAATTGTACCATGAAACAACATTTAATTATAAAGTACATTAGACTCTAAATTTGTTTCCAATCTTGTTGCTGATCTAAAATCTCAATCAAAATCCAAATAAAGCCACAAAACAAACTAACTTGCATGGAAATTTGAAGGTCACATAATTTATTTTATGTAACTGGAAAACATGTGGTGATCCTTCCAACCATGGGTTTATCTATGTAATCTCATCATTACCCATTATTAACATAGTTGTTGTCATGATTATTGTCATGATTCTTTGTGCTAAAAAAAATTCTGCATCTGAAATCAAATCATTCAACTAAGAGTACAACCACTCTTCTTCTTTGTTGATAGTGTTTCACTGTTTAATATCAAGTAATGTTTGGAAATTTTTTTCTTCAAGCACAACTTCAGTCATTGTATTCAAAGTGATGATGCATTGCAATCTCAACAAGTGTAGCTTTATTTATCATATTGGTCAGTCAATTTGTGGTCTAAAGTAATACTAAGATTATATATTTTATGTCTAGCAAACAAAGTGAAGGGGAAAAGCATTTGCAAGTATACTGTTGTTGAGAGAAGTGATCTACCAACATCTAACCACAAATAATTTTGTATTTCCCTCTAGAACACAAGGAGTATCTACATTCTATTATCTTTCAACGAATTCATTTCAATTTCTTTTCTTATATCTATCATGCTCTTGTGATTTGACATATACGCATGATTTTTAATTGTGGAATTATTCAAATAGATATACAAACGCCTTGTAAATGAAAAAAATGGATTCACCATGAAATAGTAGTAACGATTGCATATATCCCATTGGACATTTCAGTACAATCCAAGCTAAAGGCCAAACCACTTCCAACCTTGAGCATATAACATGATAAAATTATCAAGGAAAAGGTTAGTTTTCATTACATTCTTCATAAGGAGCAAAAATAAGAGAGGAATTGTGACCTCCAAATCCAAAACAATTGGATAAAGAAATTTTAATGTCTAATCTCTCCTTTTTTGGTCCAACAATGAATTTCATATCCTGGCAAACAATTTTTCGAAATCAGTAAGGTTGTACAAATGTATCCATGCTATGAAGGAAGAACTAGAAACTAAAGAGAACTTTGAATTAGTTTATACTTAAGTATTTTCTATATGATAAAATTCCAAATACAACAAAACAAAGAAAATTCGAAGTCTACTTACCATATCTCTTTCTGGATTTTCCAGGTCAATAGTAGGATGAACCCATCCTGTGTGAATGGCCTGAAAAATAATTATCATACACAAACATAGATGCATATGTTAACCATGTCGTGAAGAAAAAACTAGGCGTAAATTTGACCAATATATTGGAAGTTAGAAATGAATGATTTCAAGTTTACACTTTCACAATTTATGTAACAATCATGGATATAAAATACCATTTGAATCTAAGAAAATCAAACAGAATGAAGTAACTTATTTTTTATATTTATGAGAAATAGATAGGAGTTTCTTTGACATTCATTCCATCATTTTACTAGAATGACTTATACATTGTAGATGAGCAACCTATAAATTCAAAAGGCCAACTTTCAAGATTTCTCCTTTCCACCCAAGTATCATATAGCGAAAAAGTTTGTAACTATTGTAGTAGCTACAACCACACTCCAAAATTTTGGCTTGCACCCAATTTTGGAGCCTCCCTTGAGAGTTTCTCTTGATGACCGCAGACACTCAGGTTCACTCCATGAGCTCGTGTGAGTCTTCACATTTGTCTTGCTTGTTCATTTCACCAATTCTTGCGTTTTGATGTCAAGTTCATGCTTGCAACTATGTTCTGGTTATGCTTCAAATCCTTCACTTTGAGTGTACTTGTTTTGTTCACTATGAAATCATTTGTCGCACTCACACACACAGTCACATTCATTGTCGCACAAGCATCGTCATGGCTGACTAACAATCGATCACAAGTGTCACTCTTGTCACCTACACCATCAGTGAATCATGTTGTACATATGTGTTTGGATGGTTTGAGTCATCTTGTCATTGAGTCATGCAAGTGTGTGTTGCAAGATCACATATGCATCTTTCACTCGTTCACACACTTGGTAATTTTGTTGAAGTTCTTACTGTTGGACACCCCTATGACAGCTGAACCATCACCCTGCCATTGACTCAATCGATTGTCACCCAAAACAATGTAGGAGCACCAAGCAAGTCATTTCAAGATGTGTTGCCCACAAGAAAATCAATCAGTCTCCATGCTGGTCAACTAGAGAGTTTGACCTGAGAGCCACCCTAGGACTAACTTTCTTGAAAAATTGCACAGAAAATGCAAGCATACTTGCTCTACTGACTGAGAAAATTGTGCAAGTAGGTTGAATAGACACCCAGTGCTCATCCTTGTCTCCCTCAATAAACTACCCAATTTTCCAACTAGCCCTCCCGACTGCTTATTTAGAAAATTTCTCATATTTCATGAGTAGGACCTCTGCTGCCTAGTAGTATGCTCAGCTCAAAAATTGTGTAGAGATGTTCAACAGGCTGGCCTCCCATCATCAGTGCAATTTATCTCACTAGTAGCTCCCATCAGTAGAATGCCAGTTCCCTCCAGGAACTATGCAGTTTCTGTTGCCAAGGTCCCAGTAGTTGATTGCCAGTTCCCTTAAGTAATTGCACAGTTCCTGCTGCTAGTGACCAAGCAGCCAACTATCAGTTCCCACCAAAAATTGCACAATTTTCGCTACCAGGCTCCCGACCAGTTCCCCCAAAAAATTGCACAATTTCTGCCTACCAAGCCTCCCTCCATTCCAACCTGTTCCTCCAAAAAATTATGCAATTTTGCTACCTAGCTCCACTGCCCATTCGTTCCAAAAACTATGCAAATTCTGCTTGCCTAGCCTTCCTACAGCCTGGACTATTCCCCTAAAAAGATACATAGTTTTGTCCTCCAGCGGGGCCAGATCTCCTGGACAGTCACTGTTGATCCAGATTGCTCATATCCATCGCCTAGTGACTCTTGCGCAACTTTCATCATCACTTCCCGGAGCCTCCATCCCACCTCGCAACCTTGTTGCCTCTCCCAGTCACCTCCATCCAAAATGGTCATGTATCATGGTAGACTAGGAGGTTTTTGGGTTTGATGTCATCTTGTCATGAATGACTGTAGTAACAGGTACATAAACAAATATGGTGTGACGAAGAATGAGATGAATGAAGGGGAGCACATGCAAAAGGATAGGTTCACTAACGGATGAACAAATGACACATGTAAAGACATATGCTCAGGAACGGATGATCATGTGAAGATGTGTTCGTGGATAGACAGATGAGCGAACATGCAAGATATGTTCATGAATGGATGAGTGAACATGCAAGATGTGCTCACGGATAGATGAACGAACGAACATGCACCTTTCAGGAACAGATGGACCTGGCAAGCATTCCAACATACAAGCAAGGAGCAATGTGCAAAAGAAACATTAAGCGAACTAACAACCATCAAGGACTCCATGCACTTTTCCATGCAGAGGTGAAGTTGTGATACACCATGAGGACATCCATCACCCCACAGCACTGCAACTCGACATGCACACTAGTAACACGAATGTACCAACACTATCATGTCGAGTTATGTCATGAGTCATGTTTTCCACATCTCCACTGTGGGCCATATTGTCTATCAATGTAATGTAACGTGGAAGTCCAAGACACCCACTTGTCTTACAAAGAGTCATGTAGCGTCAAAACTTCATGGAAGTCAAAAATTCATGAGGGTAGTCTAATAGCCACAAGGGTTAGTTTCACCCTTGGCTATAAATACCCTCTCATTTGTACATGCAAAGGAATTTTCCTCTCAGATCCTCCCACATAGCCAAGAGAGTCTGTTATCATTTCTTTGAGGAGTAAGCAGTGGCTACAACTCCCCTCACACAGGGCTAGTGATGTATGGTGTAATGATGTGTCTTGGAAATTTTGCTTAATTCAGAGGCCTGCTAATAGGCCAACACATTTTCACACATGTATTATATCTGTTGTAAGACTAATCTTTAACACTTGTAATGCATCTTGCTTGAACCTGTGTTTAACACTTGAACTAATTCACTTGTTGTAATACACATAGGTTAGTGGAAATGTGTTGTATATGTTTTTAATGTTGTCTCAGCCATATTGACTACTCTCCTGACATCAGACATACCTTTCACGTAAAACTTGCTATAACAACCATTGCACTTGTGTGGACTAATCCGCTAAGTGTTATACGTGTTATCTTCCTTTGTGTGTTGTGATTGCCACATCTGTGTGGACTATTTCACTGGATTTTGTGCATGTCCTATTGTGTTGTGTGTTCCTAGTAGAGTTGGGACTTCTCCCAACCGAATTGGGGCTCACGCCCACGCTCTCTCCCTCTATAGGGAAAGAACCATTAACACAAGTAACACTTACATTCACCAGGCATGCGAACCTCACTTCTTGAAGACAAAGTAGATCACTCTCCTGCGTTGACAAGCAAGAGTTGAGGAATTTTTTTAAGACAATGGAAATCAGGGCATCATACCAAATGGGAATCCCACACCAAACGATGTGAGTTCTAGTTGGGACTTCATCCCAAGGTGATCCCCTAAATGTTAGCGGGTCCAACACCATCAACATTTCTATCGCTAGAAGGAGGGCAACGAGTTGTATATGATTGAACGTCCTCTCACACTTATTCATCAACCATCTAGTCAAGGTAGTAACTCGCACTCCCTCTCCCTATCACCACCTTCACTCTATCAGTCTCATCACTCACTAGTTCGTAAAAGCAGTTGGATTGATGTCAAGCATACAACTTCTTCCATACACATCAAGAAATCCAAAAGCCACTCCTACAAGGGTTGTTGTATCATCAGTGGAAGAAGCAGTCCTTGCCACACTTGAAGATCTGGCAGAAGCTATTGAAGACAGAGAGGAAGCTCTGGGCTTTCGCCAAGGCGAACAAGACACCCTTGTGATCTTGGGATCAGACTCCGATACGGGAGGCAAAGGAGGAGGTGGAGGTGGAGAAGAACCAACAGACTCAGAGCCAAAGCTGTCAGATTCTAATAGAGAGGAGGAGGACGATGAAGAAGAAGAGATGGTTGACCCAAATCTGGAATGGATGACTCAGGGACCATTGGTTCTCCTTGTTGTTTTGTACAAGATGCCGAAGTGAATGGATAGAATGAACATCAAGTTCAACCCTAACAGCATGGTGAAGGCGGAAGATCATTTGGACAACTTCTACCTACAACTACAGACCCTTGAGGTACAACATGATGACATAGCTTGTAGATTGTTCCCTTGTACCTTGGACAGTCACGCAGCTCCATCATATCATATCCTTCCACCAAACTCCATACAGAATGGGTGCATTCAAATGCATGTTCCTTGAAAATTTTGATGATGACAAGACCCCATCTATGTTACTGAAAGAATTGGGTAGCCCAAAGATGGAGGGGAAAGAAAAGGTAAAAGAATTCAACCAGAGGTTTACATGCATATTGAACAAAGTTTTAGTGGACACCAAACCTCATGACTCCATCATTGTTGATTACTACACGTCCACACTACTGACTAGAATTACGTAGTTCGGCAAGCAAGCTGTGAAACCAACACTCTTGGAAAACTGCAAAGAGGCTATTGTTGTCAAAAAAGACCTGCGTGCAATTGGAGTCATAAAGAATGATGAACCAACAAAAGACTTGTGCAATGTGAGCAGGAAGTCACAATCTATTGCGAGCAAGGGTAGAGACAAGGAAGAAACTGATATTAAAAACCTCACTTGCCTCATCAATAACTTAACAACGGAAGTATCCAAACTTAAACAATGGAAAATGAACACATTTTCAAGCAACCATATACCTAGACAGAGACAGGGAATCAACTCATTGTGTAGCAACTAGTCTGCTCAAAAAACTATGCATAGCTCTATGTTAAATGTTGACCAGTGTTCGGATCTTGAGTTTTGTTCGTTCCATGAAGAACATCACCCCAAGAACTTATGTTCGGACTGGAAGCGAGTCGCAAACTTAGTATACAATCATACGCTCGATGCATAGAGCGGTATGCAAGAGCAACTGAATGATAGAGATAATGACGAAGGTATTGCACCTGATGAAGCATCAAGTTTTGGGCATGTGGTCAATGCATATTAGTGCTCGCAAGCAATGTCGAAGACAAACATTGAGAAGCAACCCCCAAGACAAAATGATCGTTACAATCTTAGGAATAAAGGGTCTCCCCTTATGATTGGGGAAGTACAAGAAAATATAAGATTATTGATGAGGAAGGATGATCCATCGACCACCCTAAAGCAGAAAACACAAAACAAGTCAAGGAAGACAGTGGTGGGCAAGAGTACCTCCATGAGCAGCAAACCGCAGGACACCCTACCGGACAATGAAAACATCAATCTTTCCCCACACACCTCGGTGAGTATTCCAACTTTGGACTACAACATTGTTGATGACATGAAGAAAACTCAAGTGAACATTAGTTTTTTTGAGTTAGCTAAGATTCAGAGTCAATGAGACATCCTGCTGCACACATTGGGACAGAGAGTAACAAACAATGTAGCCTCTACTAGTAAGGGAGCAAGCACACCTCCCGGATCACTTTCTATTGTGCTCAACACACTCTAGATGGAAGAAGCAAACTCAGGTTGCCCTCCATTCTTGCAATCATTTGAAATTTTTAACTGCAATTTTTACAACTACTTGGTTGATTCTGGTGCAACATCCAACATCATGTCACTCTTCATTGCGAAAAAGATCAATGCACAATGTAGCGAGACATCCACACGAATCATCCAACATGATCGAACATTAGTACCAGCCATTGGTGAACTACAAGACATGATCATCTAACTATCTCATGACAGTTGAGTCCACCATTGCATCAACATAGTTGTTGTGGACATACTGGAAGCATACGGTCTATTACTGTTACACGAAAAATTGTCACCATGACTTTCTGTAATCAATATGAGTCTATCACCACTCATAGATACCTCCTTTGCAAGTCTTAAACCTCAACTTTGCATATCAATATTTGAAAATGAGAGAAATTCCTTAAAAATCTCTAAAACTATGGTTTCGCACTTTCTCTTAGCATTACCTGTAGTACCGCACCCATTGGTCACGTCCCCTGTGGACCTGACCACTCTGTATCTATCTGATAGGGTGCAAACCCCTATAAAAGTTAAAAAGGCACAAGTTTATTCTTAAAAAATCACTTTGAGTCAATTCTGGAAGCTTCTAGAGGGAATCTTGCGCTGGCAAGTTCACTCCTTGAGGGTGCATGTATCCCATTCCTTAAGGAGCTAGCCCCTTGATGTGAGGAGCTTATCCCCTTGAACGAGGACTCTATCCCTTCAATGGTGGACCTATAACCTCCTTCCCTTGCACTATAAAATGAAGCTTTCGGCTGGTTACTTAGGAGGTTGAAAGCTGAATATTTTTGAGGGTATATGCTGTTGGAACTTAGTCTTCCTAATTGAGCTTTTGAGAGGAAAGATCACATACCTTTTGATATCATTTGGGAGAGAGTGAGGCTTGTCAAAGTAGAGGAGATTCCTGCTTGGACCCTGGGAAGAGCTTGTACAACATCAAGGCACCAAGGTTGTAAAGTTCTTCTTTCTCAAAGTTAATACAATCAAGTTTATTTTTCTCAATAAGCTGTGTTTAATGGTTTATTTCATAGACTCCTTGATCACTATGATGAACATGATTTATTATAGTAGCTATGCAGGTGTTCTTTGATGTGTGCTTGTTTGTGTTTGCATGTTATTGAAAAGAAACTCTTTGAAGCTGTTGGAGCAAGGCTACCACAAACTAGCATTGGACTTAAGGTAGGGTCTAAAACACTGCTTAGTTTTTATTAATGAATCGAAATATGTTTAGATAAAAGTAGATTTGATTGTCCTGCTTGTTGCTAGATATAAATTTATACTAGGGGGATCAGCCTTGTCCGCAAGAACGATTTATCCGCTTAACAATTACTTAGCAGAGACTGGTCCAGCAAGTTGGACAAATATTTTTCTACAAACTAGTCACACATGTGGCTTCCTTACAAGGGAAAATGCAACCAATCCAGGTAGTATTCGAGAGGTATATGAAGCACAATGTCACTCCCCTTAACGGCAAGAATGAACCATTTTTCTTCACAGAACTCATGTTTGGCAACTACCTCCTAGAAACAACATTGGAGTGTTATCTATCATGACTAGCTCCAACCCCACCAGACACGTAGTTGGGACTCCTTCCTTGCGCAAATGATGGTAATGAAACATGTACAGTGCATCGTATCAATAGTAGCAGTAACAGTAGCAATAGTAGTAGCAGTACTAGCATGTGAAACGGTCCCTGTACAGAGAAGTCATGGGCCATGGATTTTAACGAATCAAAGACACATGACAGCTCAAGGACTTGGTGTATCTCAGTCGCCCAAAATAACAAAAAATGCATGATTTCAAGCTGCTTGAAGTTTGAGCGCGCAAACAACGTTGTTGATTATGAAGTTAAGAATGAGCAGCCCTTGAAAACTACAGCTGAGGGCAAGAAAGGAAACCTCATTCCCGAGGGTGGGGTTTCCCTCAACAAGTTCTATGGTTTGCAGAATTTATTTCAAAGGCCAAGAAACAACAGAACCCACAAGACCGCCACTACAAACGAATAGAGAAACCTAGGCACTAGTCATGATACGAAGATAGCCAGTCTCGTACAAACTACACACCACAACAGTGACAAGTCTTTGACCGCTTGATCAAACAGTACCGGGATGTGTCTACATGGGAAGATGATGACCTAAGTACATACTACACTTGAGCAATCCAACATGGGGTTCCAAGTAAAGGAGGAGACAAGCCATTGTAGCAATGGCTAGGTAAAGCATATATGTCATTTGAACTCCTTATACAAGAAAAATTGACTAATATTTTGGATGATTGGATTACTTGCAAATTTCATTATCATATTTGGGTTTCTAATTTAAATCCCGCACGTAAGAAATCTGGGGAAATCCACTTATGCATTGATTTCAGGAACTTGAACTGCTCCCGGAATAAAAGCAACCACCACATGCCATCATCTGAGCCTATGTTGCACATAGTATCTAAAGCAGTGGTGTCATCTTCACTTAAAGGTATTTTGGAATACCACCAGGTTCTGGTAGCAGAGCCTGGTGGACTTACACTAGTTCATGAGAAACTTGGCACACACATGCCATCTGCGATCACTTGACGGGAGGGTTGAAAACATTCTTGTCAATGGCCAAGTTCTCAAGTGTTACTTCCTGTAGGTCGGGCCGCGTCTTGTGCCATGTACATAGTCTGCTTGTTGCTTGTTTTTTTCATCTTTTCTTCTTTCCTTAATATCTTTGCTTTCACTTTCTTTTTTTTTCTTGCTATTTCTTTTACATTCATTTTGTTTGCTTGATATATTACTATTTTTGTTTCCAGAAATAAGTGCTACCAACTACTACGTTCTAGCTTTTGAATAAAGTATGTGACTAAAGTATGAAGAGACTTGTGACACTGCAACACTTGGCTAATCTTGTGTCCATCTTCTTTGTGCTTGGTTACAACCTTCGGTTGATGAAGTCTAGATGAAAAATACGAGCCATCTGCAAGGGAATTTTTGGTCCAACCATGAGCGTGTGTCCACATTGGGAAGCCTCATGCTTACACTCAACCTTGTGCTCTATATGTTCAAGCTCATCCAACTAGTAGAAATAGAGAAGGGGAAATCTAAACGAGAAAATCTATGTCAGAGGTCTTACATGCTTCTCTAAAGGAACAACCTCTTCTACTCTCAATAAGTCGAGATCCCTCTTTCGCTCCAAAAATAAATAAATTCCTATGCATAGTCCTCTTGAAAAATACAAAGGCAAAAGAAGGGAAAGGCTTCCTGTGTAGAGAGGTGAAGCATGCAACTCCACCGAGATACTGACCAGGCTTGTTGGAAGTGGAGCAATGTGTGTGTTCCTGTGTGACTCCATCGGGCTACTGTATAGGCCTGCTGGCAGTAGAGAAACACTAGAGATGAAAACTTATACTTTGAAAATCTTCAACTCATGAGCTAAACTACCCTTCACGAATTCGAAACACTGTGATCAAGCTGAACTTTTGATTGTGTTTGACTGAATTGGAAAAAGGTGAACCATGTATTTCCATGGGGTGAACGTGGAAGCCGAAGTAACCCGCATAGTGGTTCAATACTCCTGAAAGACCAAGGCCCTATTCTATCAATGAACCAAAATAGAGAAGCTGGAATTTGACTAGTGTGTCACCAAGAGTTCTAGTGGCTACAACCACCCTCCAAAATTTTGCGTTGTACCCAATTTTGGAGCCTCCCTTGAGAGTGTCGCTTGATGATTGAACACACTCAGGTTCACTCCATGAGATCGCATGAGTCTTCGCATTAGCCTTGCTTGTTCATTTCACCAAGCCTTGGGTGTTGATGTCAAGGTCATGCTTGTGACTATGTTTTGGTTATGCTTCAAAACCTTCACTTTGTGTGTACGTGTTGCGTTCGCTATGAAATCATTTGTTGCACTCACACACAGAGTTACATTCACTATCACACAAACATCGTCACGGCCAAGCAACAATCAATCACAAGTTTCGCACTTGTCGCCTACACCATTGGTCAGTCATGTTGTACATATGTGTCCGGATGGTTTGAGTCGTCTCATTGTCAATTCATGAAAGTGTGTGTTGCAAGATCACAAAAGCATCTTTGCTACAGTTTTAACAACCAGACTCCCCTCTAACAGCTTCAACATCACCCCACCATCAACTCAATAGACTATCACCCAGAATAGTGCAGGAGCACCAAGCAATTCATTTCAAGTTGTGCTTCCCGCAAGAAAATCAATCAATCTCCATGCTGGTCAACCAGAGAGTTTGACTTGGCAACCACCTTGGGATTGACTCCCTTGAAAAATTGTGCAAAAGCTGCAAGCATCGCCTGCTCTGCTGTCTGAGAAAATTTTGCAGATAGGTGCGACAGACACTCAGTGCTTGTCCCTATCTCCCTCAAGAAATTGTGCAATTTTCTAGAGAACCCTCCTGATAGTTGACCAACTGCTCATCCAAAAAATTGCACAGTTTTCATGAGCAGGCCCTCTACTTCCTAGTAGTTCTCTTAGCTCATAAATTGCGAGAGATGATCAACAGGTCAGCCTCTTAGCATTGGTGCAATTTCTCTCTCCAATAGCTCCCAGTAGTAGAATGCATGTTCCCTCGAGGAATTGCGTGGTTTCTGCTAAGAATATCTTGGGAATTGACTGCCAATTCCCCTAAGGAATTGTGCAATTCCTCAAGTTAGTGACCAAGCATCTAACTGCTAGTTCCCTCTAGGAATTGTGCAATTTTGGCTGCCAAGCTCATGGCTAGTTCCCCCAAAAAATTGCATAATTTTTGCCTGCCAAGTCTCCCTGCAACCTGTTGGGTATACGACCAAAAGTCCTACATTGACTAGAAGTGGGGAGGATCATGGGTATATAAGGATGGACAAATATCTCCATTGGTATGAGGCCTTTTCGGGTAACTCTAAAAGCAAATCCATGAGGGCTTAGGCCCAAAGTGGACAATATCATACCATTGTGGAGATATGTGGTGTCCAGAATCCTTACAAGTGGTATCAGAGCCATGCCCCTAAGTTAGCCAAGTGGATGAATCCTCGGAATGTCGAACGAAGGTGGTGGGCCCCGGTAATATCACGATGGGATCCGTGGATGAGCTCGGTTATACAGGCGGTGTGCTCCGGATTCTTCATGGACGTGTCCTGCTCCCAACACGGTGAAGAGGAGTTGACCTGGGATAGAGCAAGCTCTCGAGGCAGGTGGTGTTCCATGTAAGGCGTGTGCTTCCAACGCATTGGAGCAGAGAATCCTGGTTGGTAGAGAGTGGACGGATGGTTAATCGTTTGAGGGGAGGCTCGATGGTCCTTTGTTCGACGGGAAGGATTGCTGGGTATATGACCAAAGTCCCACATTGACTAGAAGTGGGGAGGATCATGGGTATATAAGGATGGACAAATATCTCCATTGGTATGAGGCCTTTTGGGGTAAGTCCAAAAGCAAATCCATGAGGGCTTAGGCCCAAAGTGGACAATATCATACCATTGTGGAGATATGTGGTGTCCAGAGTTCTTACAGATGCTTGCAGGATAGCTCGTGAAGTAGAACACGCATTAGCGGCTCAGTCGACTCGTCCAAATTTCATAGCCAAGGGTCACCCCACCCAGGCTCCAAGCACTACCCAAACACTTAAGGTTCAAAAGGTGTCACCAACAGAAATGATGGAAAGAAGAAAGCAAGGATTGTGCTACTACTGTGATGAGAAATACTCCCTGGGGCATAAATGCAAGGAACCCAAATTCATCCAAATTAATGCTACTAATCATAGTTCATCGAAGGAAGCCCCACCATTTGAGGAACCAGAGGAGGAAGATGAGGACAAGCAGCTGGACAATGCGCTCCCAGCGACACCTGATGAACCAGTTATCTCGCTTCATGCTTTGGCACGGATTTCTTCTCCCCAAACTCTCAAAATCAGAGGTTTTATCAAGCATCACCCTGTAGTAGTCTTGATTGATAGTGGCAGTATGTATAACTTTATCCATCAAAGAGTTGCTGAAGTAGTGCATTGTTTTTTCAAAATAGTCTCTAATTTCCAGGTCCAAATTGCTGATGTAGGGACAATGAAATGTGAAGGCCGCTGTGAAAATGTCAAACTTCAAATGGGGGATTATCAGTTAAAGACCCACATGTTTGCCATACACATGGGAGGGTGTGACATTGTCTTAGGTACTGAATGGCTTTGCACACTCGGCCCAATCATAATGTATTTCTAGGAGTTACATATGAGCTTTAAGCAGAACAACCACACACATACGCTCCGCAGACTCCAGGCGGGTGATCCCTCTATCATCAGCTCGCATAGGATGGAAAAATTGTTTTAAAAAGGCCACCATGGAGTTATAGCCCAATTTAATGCCATCCAGGTCTTCGAACCCACTTCTCTTCATATTCATCCTGAGATGCAATAGATCTTAAACAACCATCTGCCAGCCTTTGACAAGCTTCATGAGCCTCCAACCTCGAGAGGGGAACATGATCATAGCATTACTTTGGTCCCAAGGGCCCAACCACCAAATGTGTGCCCATATAGATATCCATTCGCCCAAAAGAATGAAATTGAAAACCATCAAGGAACTCCTAGAAGCAGGCGTCATTCGTCCTAGCATTAGTCCGTATTCATCGCCTGTGGTCGTGGTGCTCAAGAAAGATGGGGAATGGCATATGTGTCCAGACTTCAGGGCCCTCAACAAGTTGACAGTCAAAGATAAATTTCCCATCCCAGTTGTCGATGATTTGATGGATGAACTAAATGGGGCTCAATTCTTTATTAAGCTCGACCTTCACTCGGGCTATCACCAAATTCGCATGAAAGAAGTAGACATTCCAAAGACTGCTTTCCGAACTCATGAAGGCCATTATGAGTTCTTGGTCATGCCATTTGGTCTTTGTAATGCCCCATCCACTTTTCAGAGCCTCATGAACCACCTGCTTAAACCATATCTCAGAAAATTTGTCCGTGTTTTCTTTGATGACATCCTCATCTACAGTTGCACCTGGGCCACACATCTTCAGCATGTAGATCTACTCTTGCAACTACTCCGAAAGCATAAATTATTTGTCAAGATGTCTAAGTGCTCTTTTGGCATGGAAGAAATTGAGTATTTCGACCACATTGTGGGGTGTGAAGGTGTCAGGGTGGACCGCAAAAAGATCCAGGGAATGCAGGATTGGCCTCAACCAAAGACCTTGAAGAGCTTGAGAGGATTTTTGGGTCTCACGGGCTACTATCGCAAATTTGTCTGCAATTATGGTTGCATTGCTAGACCCCTCACTCACCTCCTCAAGAAAAATTCATTTCTCTGGAATGATGAAGCGCCAACAACTAAGTGGGACAAATCTGCGACAATCTACCTATGAGAAGGAGATGATGGCCATATTACATGTAGTAGATACCTGGAGACCATACTTATTGGGGCGACGTTTCCAAATCCGCATAGACCATCAAAGCCTTAAATATTTTTTGGAGCAACGCTTATCCTCGCCACAAAAAAATAAATGGCTCGCCAAAACGTTGGCATATGATTATGAGATAATTTACAAGAAAGGGCGCGAAAATGTTGTAGCAAATGTGTTATCATGCCAATTTGAGGAGGAAAGCACCCTGCTCACAATCTGCCTTCCCATTCCATAATGGATTGAAGAGGCTCACAAGGAATGGTTTTCACATCCTTTTCTCTCCCAACTCATTAATAAATTTCAGGCGGATCCAAATTCCACATTGGGCTACTCTTGGCAGGATGAGATTCTTCGCTACAAGGATAGAGTCATGATATCACCAACATCCACCATCAAAAGTCGCATTTTGGCGGAGTTGCACTCATCTCCCACTGCAAGCCATTCAGGCTTTCAGAAGACTTATGCTTGCACTCAACATTCATTCTTTTGGATAGGCATGAAAAAGGAGATTCTTACTTTTGTCGCTGAGTGTGATGTATGTCAGCGCCACAAGGAGAAACAGTCAAATCCCTAGGCACATTACAACATTGCCTATCCCGGCTTCAATCTGGACGGAGGTTTCTATGGACTTCATTACTCGTCTTCCAAAGTTGGGCAACAAGTCAGTCATCATGGTGGTTGTGGACAGACTTTTTAAATATGTTCATTTTTGCACCCTACCCCACCCTTTTACACCGACTTTGGTATCTCAATCTTTCATGGACCAGATCTTCAAATTGCATGGCATGCCCACTTCCATTGTGTCTAATCATGACCCGATCTTCACCAGTAACTTTTGGCAGGAACTCTTCAGGCTACAAGGTACCCAAGTACAACTCAGTACTTCCTATCATCCCCAAACTAATGGTCAAACTGAAGCAGTCAACAAATGTCTAGGGACCTACCTTAGGTATTTCAATTTAGAAAAGAAACATCTATGGGTACAATGGTTACCTCTAGCCAAATGGTGGTATAAGACCAATTATCATGCCACCACCAAACTGACTCCATATGAAGCAGTTTATGGTCAACTCCCTCCTTCACCTACTTCTTATATCAAGGGATGCTCGAAGGTACAAGCAGTGGATCAACTCTTATAGAACCGCACAACCATGTTGGCCCACCTCAGAGAGAATCTGCATCAAGCTCAAAACCGCATGAAGCAACAGGCAAATCAACATCATTCAGAACGCCAATTTCAAGAAGGGGATCAGGTATTTTTGAGGCTGCAACCATATAAGAAAACATCACTCAAAGACAAGGGTTGTCATAAATTATCTCCAAAATTCTATAGACCATATCAAGTACTTCAGCACATCGGAGAAGTCGCCTACAAGCTAGCTTTACCACCCACTACAAAAATCCATCCAGTCTTCCATGTCTCATGCCTCAAGAAAGTGATTGGGAACCATTGCCGAATTCAAACCAGTCTACCTGAATTGGATGAAGAAGGGTCAATCTTGCTCCAACCTGAACAGGTTCTTGACACGCGAGAACGACACCTGCGGGGCCGCACGATCAAGGAATTCCTCGTCAAGTGGAAAGACACCTCTCCAGAAGATGCAACCTGGGAACCTACCACTGTCCTTCAACAGTTTCCGCAACTTCAGCCTTGAGGACAAGGCTATTCTTATGGGGGAGGGCATGTTAGGGTCCAACCCTAACCCCCTTATTTATGTAATAGGATCGAGTCATAGTTATAGTTAAGTAAAGAGTCAATGCCCATATTAATAATTGTAAGTGGTTGACCGGCTTTAAAGAAGGGACCACAATTAGTTGCAAATGGGCCATGGTATTAGATAGATGGTATTAATAAGAACCATGGTATTGACCCATGATATTGCATGTATGAATCCTATACAAAGGATAGAGACTCCCCTCAAGGAGAATCGTGTCTTATTTTGTAATTGAGCCCAACTCTATTGGAGGTTGCGCACTCGAAGAGGCAAGTGAACATTGCTTTCCTTTCTGAATAATAAAATACTTGCTATTATTTCTTATTGTTCTCTGTTCTCGGTATTTTCTTCGCATATTTGGTATTCTGGTATCTTCTCGCACGTCAAGAGCATAACAAATAGGATCATCATGACTATAATATGTAAGCCTAGAGGGATGATAACACGATTTCACATCAGGGAGTTGGTTGTATGGCTATGCCTAACTCAAGGGAAGGTGATAGTAAGTTGCATGTGGTTGGGTGGCATTGGTGTAGCATCATCTATGGTAAATCAAGTATTCCAATATTTTACACCATTGAACATGCCTAGCTTTGGTTCATCCAAGACATGATAGTGAGAGGCATATTCTAGGTGATATGAGCATGTATTGGTCATGTCGAACTCATGAGGTATGTTCGTGCCACACAACAACTAGTTTTCTTTAGCAGTATGGGACACTCAAACGAAACAAAAATTCTAGCTCAATGACAATTATCCTCATTGCTAAATGACCCTTGAGTTATTATAATTTTTTCCACCTTTATTTAAAAAATGATAAAATCAAAAGAAAAAAAAAAATGAATTGCCAATTCATTTCCCTCTTAACCCTAGATCTCTCATGCCCCTAGAGGGAACAAATCTCTTATGGTGCACCTTTTGTCAAATTTATTCAATTTAAGACAAGTTTGCACCTCAATGGATTTTATCGATTTCCACCTATAATAAATTTGGACTTACAATGGATTTTTATAGTGCTTTCATATTTATCTCTCACACTTTCCGTCTATATAGAGCATTGAAAGAATTACACCTCTTTTGTACAGCATTTACAT
Source organism: Pinus taeda (assembly GCA_000404065.3). Lineage (NCBI taxonomy): Eukaryota > Viridiplantae > Streptophyta > Pinopsida > Pinales > Pinaceae > Pinus > Pinus taeda. The sequence continues at coordinate 214,151 of APFE030816019.1, forward strand.
TAAAAATTTTATTGTAGTTTTTTACTTGTTTTATATATATAATATATATATATATATATATATATAGTAATATAATATATATGTATTTTATTTATGATTGACCTATTAGAAATTACACCTCTTTTTTTTTTTTTAAGAATGGGAGGGTGGAGCTGGGGGGTGAGTCCCTCTTGAAGAAGCTAGATTAACCCGTATTCACAATTTATACATATGTACAGAAGCGAAAATGATTACAATAAGAATTACGCCTCTTTTGTACAGCATTACCATTAAAAAGTTTTAATTGTAGTTTTTTTTACTTGTTTTATATATAGAGAGAGAGATATATGTATTTTATTTATGATTGACCTATTAGAAATTACACCTCTTTTTTTTTTTTTAAGAATGGGAGGGTGGAGCGAGGGGGTGAGTCCCTCTTGAAGAAGCTATATTAACCCGTATTCACAATTTATACATATGTACAGAAGCGAAAATGATTACAATGTGCTGCGGAGCAGCGCTGTCATGCAATGAGGGTCGAACCTAAGTGGGGAGGCTATTAGCCAGCCGTCGCATCGCGCCTAAGTGCTAGAAATTACACCTCTCTTATAGAAATGTAAAAATCACTTTTTTTCAGCTAATTTATATAAATATATAAAAATGAAATTGAAACACTGAAATATTTTATTTATAATTGATATTCAAATTTTTTTTTGCTATTAATATTATTTAAAATAAACATGCCAACTCATTGTTGAGAAGCACCTTATCTTATAAACAAAACTCGAAAATAATTATAAAATCTCTTAAACAAAACTCAAAAATAATCATAAAATCTCTTATAAACAAAACTCGAAAATAATTAAAGAATCTCTTGAGAGAGATCCAATCTCTAAACGTGCTTTCCAATTCAAAAAAAAAATCACTTTCAGAAACTTTTCCTTTTCGCAACATTGGACATGTAATTTACATTGATTCGATTATTTGGTTATTGAATATTTCGGAGTTCCAGTTCTGGGAGCGGGAGCGAGCGCGTGCTGGTGCGGAGGGGCGACCTGAGCATCCAATTACCTGTGTGCTTTCACCGTTCTATCGGCCAACCACATCATCGCATGTTATGCTCATAGTTCTCCAACCATCTACACCTAGTTGCTAGACGTCTTCTTCTCCATTGTCTCTTTCCTTCCGTTTGGCACCTGTCCCATTCTCGCCTCTCCACGGACCTTGGTCTTTCCCATATATCTTCCATTTTGCCTTTGCTCTACGTTTTCCTCTTTTCCGGCTGGCCAACCTCTCTCTGGTCTGCTTTCGGTATTGTTCCACCGTGGCGTAGCCGCGGTCAGTTGGGGCTCTTCTGGAGTTCTACTTTCGTTGTTGCATATATGCTCTCGCTTATCTCCCTCAGCGCACGTTGCGTCTCCAAGGTTAGTTCTTATCTTCCACCTCTCCTAATCTATGTTACATATTATTATCATAGAATAGTATGCTCCTGTGTGTCTATTTTATCTGTTGCATATCCTATACAAGGCTCTGGATGCATGTTTTATATTTTATGCTTTGACATGATATCTATGTCACGGCTCTCACTTTCAGTATGCCTTATTTATCTATGAGCATGCTCTGGTTCTGTTCTATTAGTTCATTTTCCTTCTTCCTATTCGGATATATATAACTATCAGTGCTCTCGTGGGTTATATCTGTGGCATGTTTTCGCCATTCCTGGTACTCATGGCTCCATTCTTATCTTTGGTCTATATCTAACCTCATTGTGCATGCTCTAGTACCCTTTCCCTAATATGCTATCTTTGGCTTATCAATTCCTTAGGGGTTTTTTTTACATATACAAGCCTTGTTCTGACTTTTGTTTCAGAATTGGGGACTAGTGGTGTATTTTTAAGGTTTATTGTTGTTGTTTTGTTTGTCAAGATCCTCCTTCCTCTTAACTGGTTTTCTCGGTGCGCCTCGGCTCTGATCTCCTACCAGTCTCGACCCTCGCTCGCCATGTCACTGATCCTTCTTTTTTCGGCATGGAATTTTTTCCGGTTTCTGGCAATACCTATTCTCCTTCTGACCGTTTTCTTCTATATTTTCTTTGGGATTGGGACCGAGATCCTTCTCTGTCCTTTTGGATGCTGATGACGCATAGAACACCTTGGATCATCCATATTGGGCTTCCTGCCGACGGGGTGACGTCTCCCCTCTTTAATGTTTTATGAATTTATGTTTACCATCTGCCCTCGTAATCTGGTGCTCCTTCGCAGTGACGTCTTGGCTACTTCTCGAGCCTTCGGGACCGTATGTCCTTTTGTCTGTTTGAGGCATGTTTCATATACTTTTCCCCTTCTGGCAATTAATTATCTAGGGTTATTCTCTCTAGTGGTCACCTGACTACGATTTAAATCTGGTACTTTTTTGGATTTGATAATCCATTCTTGCTAAAGGTCCCGCCCGTTTTTTCTATCCCTGCTGTCGTCATCACTGAAGGCATATGGATGGTGGGTCCGATACATCTGCCACGGAGGCGATGATTCAGGCCACGTTAATGGCTAAGAAGCTTTGGGCTTCTGATAAAAATTCTGGAGGGTGGCGGTCTACTTTGGATAACGTGGCCGTCCACCTGCCTATTCATGTTTCCCATGGGGTTCCGGTAGTGGGATCCTCTCGGGTTCGCAATCATCTTGGTGATAAGGAGCCTCATATTCATTCCCTATATAACAAATCTCGGAACCCGGTCAAAACATCTGCTCGCCCACCTACTATTGTTTTGGATAATGCTCATCTCACTGAAAGAATTGATAGTTTACAGAATCTTGCATTGGTTGGACGCTGGCATTTCCCGGAGATGAGCGACGAGGAGATGCGGAAGTGGATTGCGGCCCACTGGAAACCTGTGATCGGCTATACTCTTATCATTTCACATCTCATGAAGGAATGGTATTGGTTGCATTTCCTCAATGCCGTCGACGCTGATGCCATTCTCAGGGGTCCTTGGGTATATAAAAGAAGCGTTCTTGCTCTCTATCGATGGTTCATTGGTTATGATCCATTAAAAAAATACTCCCACCAACAAATTGATTTGGGTTGAACTCCCGAATCTCCCACTCGAAATGTGGTCTAAGGAGATTCTCGAGATTATTGGCAATTCTATAGGGCATTTTGTTTATGTTGACCCATGGTGCATTGGTGAGAAAGATAAAAGAATTGCGTGGATCCTTGTTGAACGGGCTTTCAGGGGTGGTTATCCGGACCATATAGAGATCGCCTAGCGAGGTTTGAAGATCATCCAACGTCTTGATTTCTGGGGTATTCCTTTCCGGTGTGTTGCTTGCCACAAAACCGGTCATCTCATCAAAAATTGTCCCAAGCCATATGCCCATAATCGCGGAATCTCTTGGCGCAGGATGCGTTCCAAGCCTTCCTCGTTTGGTTTTCCTACGTCTATACAATTCACTGACCCTCTATCTATCGATCTTGCTCATCATTCTCCTGCCTCTCCGCGACTCACTGCTCATGTCACATCTCCTTCACCCGTTCAATATCCTGATGGGCGGCCTATGTGTGATCGACCTTTGTCGTCGACTCCCCCTACTTTTCCATGTGAATCTGTTCTGGAGCCACGCGACGATCCCGCTATTCGATCCCCCCCTCCACTTCATCTCAAGGATCTTTCTCTGGGCTCCCACCCCATTCTTATATCGTCCTCCTCCCCGACACGTGACATTAATCCTATGCCATCTAAGAAAGGGAAGGAACCACTTATTGCTGCCACTCCTGTTAATTCTCCTGTCTCATCCCCTGTTAACTTATTCGACAGCGACATTGATTTCCTCCTTAGTCATAAATCTCTGGAATTGGAACCCCTCACTATTCATAGACCCTCTGGCCGTGTCTCCCCTATCATTAGTCCGGAGTCTGCTAAGAACATCACTGTTAGGAAGAAGTCCCAAGGGGGGAAACAACACTTCAGGGGGAGGTCTAATATAACTGATTGCGGGGTGCGTAACCTATCTCTAGTTGATGTCCCCATCTATGATATGTCATCTACACAGCCTCTTAGAGCAGATGCCGCTGGTGAACCATCAAAATGACTGATATCATTTCTATGAATATTCGAGGGCTCGGCGCTGACCTCAAGTTCCTGGCACTAAAAGATATTTTCTTCTCTGCTCGTCCGAAAATAATTCTCATTCAGGAAACTATGCATTGCAGGCATGCAACCATTTCATATTTTCGTAAAATGTTTCCAACTTGGCATCTGGTGGCTTTGGATGCCACAGGTTTATCCGAGGGGCTCGCCGTCCTATGGGATCCTCAATGGATTTGTGCCAAGACATACAAATGTTTTTTCTGGTATCTTGGTCTCTGCCTATATCAGAGGAAAGGGTTTCTCCATCAATGTATTAAACACATATGCTCCATACAAGCACAAAATTCCTTTCTGGGAGAGGTTTTTTGCATCTGATCTATGTGACATTCAATCTCTGATGATCGTTGGTGACTTAAATTTCACTTTTAAGTCCTGATGAATTTTGGGGTTGCTGCAGGAAGATGGACCCACTTGCTGACCACATTAACTCTGAACTTATGAACAAGGACTTTGTTGACATTGTCCCAACGGATCCGATGCCCACATGGAACAATGGCCGGACTGGTCAGGCATACATTGCCAAGTGTATTGACCGTTTTATTATTCATGCTGACATTATTGGTGAATTGGGTATGCCAATTTTCTCGATCGGGAATGCTTATATTTCGAACCATCACCCCATTTTTCTGCACTGGCGAAATATGGGATTCAAGAATGGATATCCATTTAAATTCAACCGTACTTACCTGGAGGATCCAAATCTTAATAATATCGTTTATAAATTCTGGAAGGACTCATTGTCATGCGCTTCACATCCTTATCTCCCCTCTTTTAGAGAAAAGATGGCGGTTGTACGTTCCCTAGTTAAAAAATGGCAAAAGGATAAACAGAAGAAGGATCGGCTGTCTCTACAAAACATTCAACAGGAGCTGCACTGTATCATTAAATCTATGGACCCCAATTCTTTCCCCTTCGACACAGAATGCCGAATTAGGGAGCTCACAAGGTGTAAACTCCATCTATTAAAACAGGAGGAATCCACATGGAGACTTAAAAGCAGAGCCTTATGGTTCAAAGAAGGGGACCAGAACACTAAATTTTTTCATAAATTTGCTAATGTCAGATGTGAGAAGAATGCCATATGGAGGATCAGCGATGGTAAGGGAGGTTTCTTCTATACACAACAAGATATTACTTGTGCTGCGGTCCAACACTTCAAGCAACAATATAGTAGGGGGAAGGGCTATGCCATTCAGGACATCCTTTGGGGTATTGATCTGTTCCCTTAAATATTTGATGATGAAAAGAATGAATCCCTGCTACAGCGTGTCACCAAGAAAGAACTTTATGGAATCCTCAAGGCCTTTAGCAAGGACAAATGCCCATGCCTGGATGGCTGGACTATTGAATTTTTTATCCACTTCTTTGATATCATCAAACAGGATCTTATTAGGATGATTGAGGATTCCAGATTGACTGGGTGCATACACCAATATACGACATCCACTCTGATTTCATTAATACCAAAAAAGATGGATGCAGATTCTTTCCATGATTACAGACCGATCTCCTTATGCAACATATCCTTCAAGATTATATCTAAAATCATTGCTGAGCTTATAAAAGGCACTCTGGCTACCTTTCTCTCCAAAGATCAACATGCTTTTCTGAAGGGATGTAATATTCTAGATGATGTGGCCAACACTCAGGAATGCATGTTCTCCATGATCACAAAGGACATTGATGCGGCCATCTTAAAAGTAGATTTATAAAAGGCTTATGATTGTTTAGACTGGGGTTTTATCAAATGTTTATTGGCGAAGATTGGTCTGGGGCCCGATGCTATCCAATGGATCATGGCGTGTGTAGAAAATGTCAACTACGCGATTATTATCAGTGGCATCCCATCCTCTTTTTTCCTCGCTGAAAGAGGCCTTCGTCAGGGATGCCCTCTTGCACCCCTTCTATTTATTTTGGCCATGAACACTCTCAGTATACACATTAACAAGGCGGTTAATGAACTCAGATGCCGGCCTATCAAGATTTGCAGGAATATTTCCATATCCCACAACCTTTTTGTGGATGATGTGCTTCTATGTGCTATGCTCTGTCGGGACACATGGAATTGTTTTTTCGACATACTTGTGAAATTCCAAAAAGCCACGGGACTCATTATTAATAAGTCGAAATCCACTCTATATCATAATGAAACAAATCCGGCTCTGGTTAATTGGATTGTTGATATGCTTGGAATTGGCACTAGTTTGATCAGAGATGGTATTAAATACCTGGGATTCCATCTAAAAGCTAATGGATATACATCAAATGATTGGCAATGGTTGACTGAGAGATATTATAAAAAGATCTCGACTTGGGAACACTAGTCCCTCTCACTCGCTGGCAGAGTTATTTTAACACAAGCGGTCTTGTCACAAATGTCTGTATATTGGGCTCATCTATACTACCTTCCCGCATGTATCATCCATCGGATGAACAAGGTAATGGCCAACTTCATATGGGGTGGAAAATCCGACTAGCGGAAATATCATCTCGTCAAGATGGATGCCATTTCTATTCCAAAGCAACACAGAGGTTGGGGTCTTAAGGACTTAAGATTATTTGGCCGAGCTCTCCTATGCCGATCCTTATGGCGAGGTATATATGGAGATGGACCATGGAGCAATATTATCAAGCTGAAATACATGAAAGGGAAAAATCTGGAATTCTGGTACAGAGCGGGGTCAATTGGGACTCGACAAGGATCTGCTATTTGGCACAGTTTACGGAAGATTGAACAACACTTCTTGATGCGCCTGAAATGGAGGATATTCTCAGGTAATAGGATATTAATCGGCATTGATCATATTTTGTGCGGACATAGAGATATTATCATCCCTAAAAACCTTTTAACATTCCTTCATCGGCGCGGCTATTTCACATGGAATAAGTTTATTGTATCTTGGCATGGTTCTACTCCTATATGGAAGGACGCAAATGCCCTCTGTTTGCCGGACGAACTTGGTGGCATTTGGAAATCACTCACAGAATTTTTCTGTATGAGCGGGCTTCATCGACATGGGACTGCTGATCACCTCATATGGTCTGTCTCGAATGCCCGGACCCCTGTGCGGGTCTGCGACATATACACAGACATGATTCTCTCCAAGATTCCTCCTACTCGTGATACATTTCCGATGGTTTTCTGGAAGGCGGGATGTCCTCTAAAATATATTTACTTTGCGTGGCTGGTATTCTACAATAAGAACCTCACATGGGACAATTTAAGGAAAAGATGTTGGCATGGTCCTAGCAGGTGTTCGATGTGTGAAGCTGATGAGGAAACAAATTTCCACATGTTTTTTCAATGCCCTTCTATCTAGCAAATCTGGTATGTAATGACAAATACTTTTGTTTTCCCTCTCACTGTGTTTGACTCTTCCTTCGCAGCTTTTAATTGGTGGAGCAGACAAAGAATCCCTCGGCGTTATCTCATCTTAATCTTTCTCTGGTCCTCCTGGAAATGGCGGAATTCCAAGATTTTCAACGATTCAAAGGCGCCTCTTATGTCCATCCTGGATAGCATCGTTGCCACATGGACCTCGGTCTATGGACACATTGATAATTGAATTGTCTGTCTCATGCAGATCCTCTTATATATGAATCTGCTTGTCTTCCTGAACACATTGCATATGCTGGTTATGTTTCCCTACATATATGCTATTTTTGTTTTTTCTACACACCTCACAAATGTTCCCACAATTTTGCATGTTCTGTCAATTATTGCTGATTTATATATGGGTATATGATGAATCTGTGCCCACGGGCAGCTGATCAATGAACCAGCTATATGTAACATCAAGTATTTATATTGACTCAATATAAAATATTGCGCTTTTTTGTTCTGAAAAAAAATGTAATTTACATTAATTCTTCCAACAGGTGCTTTTCCAATTTAAACAAAGAAAGAAAGAAAAAATCACTTTGAGAAACTTTTCAGTTTCCCAGCATCCAACATGTAAAATACATTAGTATGTCACCTCTCAACTCCATGTTGAACACTAAATGCATAAATCTTTATATAAATTCATTAAAATATTTTAATTATAAAAAAAAATCATAGCTGAAAATTTTTTTACTTTCATTTATTTATAGTATAATATAAATAAAAATAGAGGAAAAAAAAACAAACAAACCAAATAAAACTATTGAAAGTTTGTCTCTCAATATGTCAAACAGATAACTTATCAGCTTCAATTACACAGGAACCCAAAGTAAATAAAAGATAGCCCACTACCTGTTAAACAGAGATCAAAACCCTGAACCAGCTTAGTTTAAAGCCTACAAATTAGTCCAGAAAATAATTGAAAATCTGGCAGGGTTATGATAAAATTAAGTAGAAATATTTTAAAAACTTAGTTACAATTGTTATATTTCAGGATTTTAAATTAGTCCAGAAAATAATGGAAAATCCAGCAAAATTATGATAAAATCAGGCAGAAATATTTAAAAATCTTGGTTACAACTATTGAACTTCAAGATTTTAAGTACTTTAGAGGTTATTGAAAGTGCTGAATTCATTTCTATATTCAAACACTCTGCCATTCTAGTTTTTTGAATTTTTTTTTTTATCAAATTCCGGCCAGAAATCTACAGTCAAAAGGACGAACGAATTTGTGTAGCCTGATAAAAATTGAAAAATGATTAAATACAGACCGCCCAGTATTTGAGCAAATTTACGAAATTATGAATCGAAAAAATAAGTAGGGGGTTTTGAGTAATCTCATATGTACAGGCTAATTTGGCCATGGATGGAATTGGATTAGATACTGAATCTTTGCATGGCTATGGAGGGTGTCTGCGGGTAGTTGCAGAGAAGAAAGGGGTAATCCAACAGCTGAGCAGCAGTCCATCTGCTGCGGGCATCCTTGTGCAGACAGCGCAGCATCCTTGTGCAGACAGCATGTGATGAAGCTCCGGAACTGGGCAGAGACACATGTGATGGCAGACGCCGTTGGGGGAGGAGCCCCGTAACAGATTGCGCACATAAGGGCCGGCCAGTCTGGATTAGATACTGAGCCTTTGCATGGTTATGGAGAGTGTCTGGGGGGAGCTGGAGAGGATAAAGGGGTGAGTCAAGAGCTGAGCAGCAGTCCATCTGTTGTGAGCATCCTTGTGCAGACAGCAATTGATGAAGCTCCGGAAATTGGCAGAAGCCGTGGGAGGAGGAGAGGGGGGATCCCCATAACAGATTGCGCACATCAGGGACGGCCAGTCTGGCTTCTGGCCGGGCGCCAGAAACGGGAAATGCCCTATATAGCACTCCAGCAGACTCAACCCCAAGCTCCATATATCGCCCGCGTATCCGTCATACCGTCCACCGTAGGTCTCGGGGTCGAATCTCTCAGGGCTCATGTATGCGGAGGTACCCACATACGTATTGCAGGGATCCAATGTCTGAGACAAAATTCTGCTAACCCCAAAGTCTGCAATTTTCACTTCTTGCTTCTTGTTTATGAGCAGATTGGAGGGCTTTATGTCTCTGTGCACAATTTTATGGCGGTGCAGATATCTCAAGCCCTCGGAGACCTGCCTCGCCACATTCGACAGGAAGCTCTCAGACATCATCTCGGATTTCCTCTGCTCCAGCGACCCGCCGTCCATGTACTCCAACACGAAGTAAATTTCTTCTCCCCTCTCGAAGATCCCGTAGCATTTCACTATATATGGTGATTCCGTCTTCTTCAGAATTTCCATCTCTTGGATTATCTGCGGCCTCACAGTCTCGTCATGGTTGCAGTGAATAACTTTGAGGGCATAAAGGGCCGAAGTCTTCTTGTGTCGGACCTTGTACACCTTACCCCCGCTTCCATGCCCCACAATCTGAATCCGCTCCAACTCTGACAGATTTATCACATCTTTGGAAGCAGCTGTACTCTGCGGAGGCAGAGGAAGTCGATAGAGCTGAGTCTGTTGGCGCGCGGGGATTGGGATATTCAGCTGCGGATTTCTCCGACCCAACATTTCGTTCGTTCAATCAAATTGAATCGAATGGAATGAATGGTTGGATGAAATTGAGGAAACTCCGAAAGAAAATCAAATCACAGGGCCAAACAGGAGGCGTGGTCGAGCCGTTATAAAGAGCACGCACCCCAAAATCAAAAGGCCACTCACCTCAAAACCAGGTTGGATGCTCAAACAAATCCGAATCCGCCTGAAAAGGGAAGTCTCCAGCGTCAGTCATGATGCCAAAAGTGGGGTCCACATGCATCGTGAGTCATCAAACATTTCCTTGGAAGCTTCGACGACCTCATTCATGATGTTTCCTTGAAAGCTTTTTGGAGAAGCATTAGTCCTATCATTTCTGGCTGTTGGCTCGGATTGCGATTCCTTGAGATTATTGGATGGTGATATATATCTATAATTGTTTTTTGGTTTAATTACATTATTGTAATTTTTTTTTTAATTATAATAATGTTATTGTTAGATCTGAGATTTTTGTGATTCATAATGTAGATAAATGTTATTAGAATTAATTATATATTCAAGATTGGGTCGATGTTTCAAATCAACTAATGTGGTTTATCCTCAAAATAAGGTGGAAAAAATCATACAATCTTCATGAATAAATAGTAGGGATGCATCATTGTCCATGGTTAAAACTAGCCGTTGGAGACTAGTCGTTGAGAACCAGCCAATGTGGTTCATCCCTAGGGCAAGGTGGAAAAAATCATACAATCTTCATGAATAATTAGTAGGGATGCATCATTGTCCATGGTTAAAACTAGCCGTTGGGGACTAGTCGTTGAGAACCAGCCAATGTGGTTCATCCTCAGGACAAGGTGGAAAAAATCATACAATCTTCATGAATAAATAGTAGGGATGCATCATTGTCCAAGGTTCTTCATGAAAAATAGTAAGGATGTAGTCATTGAAACTAGCCGATTCTCTCATTTCTCTTCATCTCTCGATTGATTATCTTTATTAATTCTCTTGCTTCTTAATTCTTTATATTTATCTTACTTATATTATGCTCTTTTGTTTTCCTTAACTATTTTTTTCATATCATTTCCTCTCCTTTTTAAATTTTTATTAGTATTTAATATTATTCTAAACCCTCTTATTATTTTTATGAGTATTTTTAACCTCCTCGTACCCTTTTCAGTTTAGTTACATAATTATGTCTCTTATAATTTATTATATTATATCCTAACAACTATTTTATAAATATTGGTAAACCAATTTTATAACTATATTTTATTTTTTCCTCTCCGTGTATTTAATATTATTCTAAATCCTCTTATTATTTGTATGAGTGTTCTTAACCTCCTCATACCATTTTCACTTTAGTTATATAACTATGTCTCTTATAATTTATTATGATTTAATATTATATCCTAACAACTATTTTATAAATGGTGAACCAATTTTATAACTATATTTTATAACTAGAATATTAATATTGGTAAACCAATTTTACAACTATATTTATTATATTCTATTAAATAAAATTTACAACTAATAAACATTAAATATTCCCCTTTTTTAGGATCTCTAGCTTCCTAATCCCCATCGGCTAGTTCTCAACTGCTAGTTTCCAATGGCTAGTTTTCAACAGCTAGTTTTAACCCTGGACAATGATGCATCCCTACTATTTATTCATGAAGATTGTATGATTTTTTCCACCTTATCCTAAGGATGAACCACATTAGTTGGTTCAAAAGGTTGACCCAATCCTGAAAATGTGATTAATCCGAAAGACATTTATCTATATTGTTATTGTTGGTGATTAATATTTATTTCATTATATTGTAAAGGATTGTTTAGAATTGTTTTTTCATTTCATTTTTTTTATATGTAAGGTATTTTAAGAAAGTATTTTTCATTTTCAATCTTTTTAGAGTTATAAAAGTGACAAACTTGTTAATCCCAAAAAGTTTTGAGAATTGATTAACACCTAGTCAAATTGGTTCTTATTTTAATAAGAATTTTTTTATTTATACTTACCATGATAAAAAATATATTTTTATTTACGAGTAATAATTTAGGGTGATGTATTTACGATCTCTCTGCGGTAATAATTTACGATCTCTGCGGTCATAATTTACGATCTCTTTGCGGTAATAATTCACGATCTATCCGCGGTAATAGAAAAACAATCTGAGGCACATGCGTCTACGGTCCGGCTTGCTGATATCAAGTGCACACATTCCTTATATTTTTCTAATACATATATGCTCATATATTTTCAAGTATGAATAATTCACCACAATTACCAAAGATTACCAAAGGTAGACCTAGCACAGTTACTCTACAGAGCCTCTATGAATATATAGAGTCTTTAGAGAAATGTAGAAGAGAAGTCAAACCACAAACAGAGTTAGTAGTCATGCTGGAAAATAAATTCACATCTCTTGAAGACAAGATCCAAAAACAAATAGAAAATAAAATAGAACTATTGGAGAATAAGATGGAGGCAATGGAGACTAGGTTGCAGGTTATAGAAAAACAAAACCAAACATCCCAGCAAGTAGATGTTGATACTTAAGAGAGTCTTAAAATGAAGGACATGATTAAAGAGCTAGAAGAAAAGGTTAATAGTCACCTCACCCTAAATAGTGTGGCAGGTAAATTAGATATCAAACCAATTAAAGATGAAATGAAAAAATTGATAGAATTAGACCATGAGTGTAACAAAAGGGCCTTGAACCTTATAATCTTCGGTTTGAAAGAGGAGGTAGACGAGGATACTTTAGCCATAGCCTAGACAAAATTACATAACAAATTACAAATTGAAACAATGTGTCTCACAGAAGCAACAAGGTTGGGGAAACTAACTGAGAATAACGGAAGGATGGACCAAATAAAGGTGAGCTCTACTGACCATAAGTATGACATAATTAGTAAAATCTCAAGTCTAAAAAGAACGAGAATATTTATAAATGAAGATCTCATTCTAGAAGATCAAGCAGAATTGAGAAAGGAGGTTCAAAATGTAAAGGAAGCTAGAAAGGAAGGCAAATGGACAATAATCAGAAATAGAAAATCCATTATTCGAGATAGAAACCAAAAAGATAATAATAAATAGCAATTCAACATGCTTCGAATTCTTTCTTGGAACTGGCGAGGCTTTCCATGGAACAAAGGCCCCAAGCTAAGTTGGATCTTGAATGATGTTGATATTATTTTTCTTGTTGAAACTTGGGAGCACGAAGAATCTAAGGTCCCTAACATAAATGGCTTTACATTATGGTCTACCTGGAATAAGCGATCCTCCCATGGAGGCATTGGGGGTATAGCTTGTTACATAAAGAAGAACATCCCTCTCCATGCTAGGATTTATAAAAAAACGACCCTTACAACCAATATAGTTGGATAGAAATTACTGAAATTTATGATAAAAATACCTACATAGCAATTTGTTATTTCCCCCCCATCAATTCTAACTTCTATAAGAAAAAGAATCTAGATAAAAAATAGTCCTTACAATGGTTTAGAGAATTAGAGAATGATATTTCTAGCCTAAGGAATGAAGGCAATATCCTTTTAATGGGTGACTTTAACGCTCAAACTTCAAGCAACCAAGTTATTCTTCTAAGCAATCATTCCAACCTTAATCCTCTTTGGTTAGACGAAGACCTTCCTTTGGCTAGCCGGCACAAAAGGAGCTCTAAAGACCTCGAGGAGAATTTGTTTGGGTCGAAGCTAGTCAAGCTCTATAGTGCTCAAGATCTCATAATTTGCAATGGTCTAAAGAAGTGGCCTAATTCTAGCTAGATGACCTGCATCCATGGGCTTGGTAGCAGTGTGGTAGACTATGTTATCTCCGATCTCCCTTTATACAACGAAATAACAAATTTTGACATCTTAAAGGACCACGAGCTTGACTCTGATCATAGGCCTTTACTTATAACTCTCAATTTTATCATGCATAGAGATCCCATAGAAGATAATCCTTATAGCCAAAAGAAGTTAATCTTTGATAGAAATAAGAAAGATCTCTTTCTAAATGAATTAAAAACTAATTTGCTTACTTGATCTAGTATAGACAACATAGAAGATCTCTATCATAATTTTACTACAACCCTCTCATATTCTATTTACAAGTTCTCAATTGAAGTTTCAAGTAATAAAAGAACTAGCAAAACCAACCCATGGTATGACAAAGATTGTAAAAGTGTGAGGAGAGCAATTAAGGAATTTATTGATGAATCTCTTAAAATTGGCAAGATAAAATATACAAAGCCCTAACTAAAAGGAAAAAAAGGCAGTATATTCGTAAAAGACAAGAGAATCTCTTACACCTCTTTAAGGTAGCTCCTAAGAAATTCTGGAGGCAGATTCTAACTAGGAAAACTAAAGATAAAAATAAAATTTCTTTACATGACTCGAATTCCTATCTTAAAAAGCTTTATGAATCTCCAAATGTCATGGATAACTTTGAAACCTTGCTCACAATGAAAGAAGTTTTCTCATTAGAAGACATTGATTTTGGGGTTAATCACTTGGCTAATGGGAAAGCTAAGGACATTGAAGGTTACCAGGCGAAAATCTTAAAAATTGGAGGTCTTGTCCTCATCCCCCACATTCACAAGCTTTTCAATCAAGAGGTCAAGCAAGGGTTCCCTAAACCATGGACTCAAAGCCTCATTATCCCTATTTTTAAAAGTGGGGATACAAATAACCCCTCTAATTATCAAAAAATTATGATCACCCTCTCCTAGCCAAGTTATATGGTATTATTTTGGAAAGGAAGTTGAGCATATGGCTTGAAAGTGAAGGTAAGCGGGCTAAAGGCCAAGTGGGTTTTAGAAAGAAGCAATCAACAACAGACCACCTCGTTACACTTAGGATCATTGTGGAGAAATGCCGCAATGATAAATCCAATCTCTTTTTTTGCTTTGTGAACTTTAGAAAGGCTTTCGATATGGTTCTTAGAAACAACCTTTGGAACAAATTAGAAGAGCTGAAGGTTCCTTTTGAGTTGAGAGCTGCTGCCATAAGGTTATATGAGAATGTAATTGCCAAGTTAAAGAGCAATGAGGGGTGGTCAAAAGATATTAAGTGTAATATCGGAGTTAACAAGGTTTCCCCTTCTCCCCTACCCTATTTGGCATTTACATTGACAAGCTAGAAGGTTGTTTAGAGGAAGCAGGATGTGATGGCACGATCTTAGCTGGGATAGTCATCATCCTTCTTCTCTACGCTGACGATATTGTTCTTCTCGCAAGGTTCCCATCTAATCTTGATAAGCAACTTATACTTCTTAAGGATTTATGCTCTACCATGGGTATGATTGTTAACACTGACAAAACAAAAGTTATGATTATCAAATCCAAAAAGGACACTTACGCTAATTTTATGTATGACAATAATAACTTGGAGGAAGTGTATTCTTACAAGTACCTAGGAATTGATATTCATCACAAGCTCAACTAGAACTATAGCATTGAGAAAAGGATTAATGGGGGCTGGAAAGCTTATTTTGGTCTTGAAAATAATTGTAAAACTGCAAACCTAGTAATGTGGGATAAAAAGAAGTTCCTCTTTGAAACTTTAGTCACTCATGTTATCTTATATGGCTGTGAGGTTTGGGGTTGCAACATCTCTAGAGAATCGTGGAGAAAGATTGAGCAAATCTAGAAGCGTTTTGTAATGTATAACCTGAAAATTAAAAGCAACACACCCTATGATATTCTCCTTATAGAAGTGGGTCTTTCCCCTATCAAGAGCCTAGCTATGAATAGGTTTCTGTTGTACAAGCACAAACTCAATAACATAGGCAATCATAGACTTCCTAAGCTAGCATTAAATTCCAGCCAAAACCACCTAAAGCTCAAACGAGGTTGGTATAAAGACACCAGGGCCTGGTTAAACCATTGGGAGATTGATGAGAATGTTGCATTGCAAAACATTAATAACATTAAAAATATTGTTACTTCTAAGTTCAAAGAAAAAATGTGGTGTGAGAAAGATTTAGCAGCTAAAAGAAAATTAAGATATTATAAGGAGGTCATCAACCCCACCCTAGAAGATCAAAAGTATCTCTCTGTTTTAACTAGCTCAAAGAAGAAAATTAATATAGCCAAGACTAGAACGAACTCTCATAGGCTCCATAGTGAAATGGGTCGTTGGGCAATTCCTAAAACACCATGGATGGAAAGGTTCTGCCATCTCTGTGAGAATACGAACATCAAGGATGACAATCACTTCCTCTTAGAGTGCCCCGCGTACAACCACATTAGATCTCAGTTTCAAAATCTTTGTTGCAATACTGACCTTCTTAGCCTTTTACGTTGTCAAAATTACAGTGAGCTCGGGAGGCTTCTCTCCAAGCTTTTTGAGCATAGGAATAAAATCTTAAATCAAACTAAATAATTCGTTTCTTTAGATCTGATAGACCAAGGTTTGGTCTCAGTGGACATTAACCATTATCATTATCATCATCATAGATGCAACTTTCTTATAATATTTTAATTTTCTATTTCCCTCTTATTTTTTTATAGACACCATTCCCTCCCTCTTTAATATAATAATATTTTTAATGACATTCTTATTTTGCAAAATAATTTTTTACTTTATTATAATTTAATTAAAATTTTACATACATAGTTTAAAAAAAATATAAAATAATTTAATTAAACATAAAATAATTTTAAAAATATGTTCATTTTATCTTTCATCTATTTTAAGACAAATTATAAAATAAAAATAATATTAAAAATATACCCAAATTACTAGTTAGATCATTCTAATATTCTTAATAATAAAAAAAATAACAATAATAAATAAATTATTCACATCAATATATCCCAACAAAAAAAATTATACATGTTGAAAAATATGTATTATATTTAGGAACGAAATCAAGCCTATTATTCTCTGTTTTTTTCCAAAATTTCTTACCAAAATTCATTAACATTAATATAGGAAAAAGATATTTTTAATGATAAATAAAATATTAATCAAATTAAAAATAAAATAAATTATTTTATTAAATAAAATAAAAATTGATGTTAAATATTTAATATAAAAATATAGTTAAAAACCATTTACTGGTTTAAACTTGGGTTAGTGTGTTGTGTTTAATATGAAAAGATAGTTGAAAAAATTACTATTTTCAATGTGATTGGTTCAAAACCTGTTTAGTGAAAATACATTAAATATTGTATTTAATAAAATAAAATTGATATTGAATATTTAATATAGAAAGACAGTTGAAATAAGATACTCCTTGCAATGTCACTAGTTTAAACCTTACCTAGTTCCTATGTTGTGTTTGGGTGTATGCAATGCACATAGATGTTATAATGGTAATTATAAGAATCAAACATGTATCACAGGAATTGCCCAACCTAGTTGTCTATTCTATTAAACACCCATACACATAAAAAATAATGGTTAAAAACCATTTATATATGTTATTTTTTAAATTTAATGCACGTGTGTGCATGCACACAAACATACACATATAATCTCACACTTGCATTTAAAAAAAATCAATACTTTACAACAATAACACTCTATGCGAAAATACTTCATGGCTTCAATCTAAAGTAAAATACACTCTTGTGTGGATCCCTTAGCAAGGGTTAGAAACCTTATACTAACTACTATGACACAACATGTTGAATTGGGTGATATAAGAAAAGGATAGAGCTATTATGTGGTACATATATGCTCAACCTTTATGGTGGTGGCTTACAATTGAATTTATGTAGTGAATGATTTCTACATTTGAATTATTGCTAGTAAGTATGAACCAATTTGGTGGATGTGGCAAATATGAACATTTTCTATAGTTATTTACATTTGAATCACAGGAGTTTCATGTTGTTGACCAATATGTTATCATGTTCATTCATAAAGGGGGCATTGGCATTGTGGAGGCCTCCAACAGTCATAGTTGGAGGCCTACCTCAACCGATGGTCGATGAAGTTTCGTCACGTTGCTCCAACTTTCGCTTCCTTCTCCTTAATGAGTGATCAACCTGAAACAATGCAAAGGAAATACAACAAAGCACGTAACCATAAAACAACAATGATCTATTTACTCACAAAGTCAAGAAGTCATGAGCTATCAAGTACATTACATACAAGACATAGGAAAACATCATTGATTGTATTAATAATGAAATAAGAGCAAGCTTACAACCAAAGTCTTGACGTCACAAGCCTTCTCAGAGGAATCCAGCCAGCATGTTCTTCAAGCATTCACTCTTTGAAGATGGATCTCCCAACATACAAAATCTCTCTCTCACTCATAAGTTTTACATAAAATCAAGGGCACTTCACAACCTTCCACAAGCTATCAACACTCTCACACTTATCACACCCACACCAGCTATCTATCAAAAGCACTAACAGCACTACTCAATCCAAGAATTTACAAACTAGCTGATCATAGCAAAGGTGAGTGTTTAAAGGAGGAGTCTCCATGAAAGGTGGAAGAGAGAGCTTATCACGAAGGAAGGTAGCACAATTGACAGAACTACCATGCCAGGGAAGGAAGGGCAACACAAACTATGCCAAAAACCAGGTCTGGAGTCATCCAGAAGGCCAACTGTTGGAATAAATTCGCCCAATCTGGATCATCGTGGGTTCATAACTAAGCTTTAGCGCTGACATCGCTAGTGAGCAGTGTAGCTAGTTAGATCATCGCTAAACATAAGAAGCAACCTCGCGCTGGAGCACGAAATCGAACCATCGTAGGAATCAGATGTACTTCCGCGCTGACAGCACGGCTGGACTGTTTAAGAGTGCCCTTTATCACGTATATTAAGTCCATAGTCGTGATGAGGCAGATAACTTAGGAAAAGTGGGTCAATTGGCAGCATAAGAGAGCATTTGTTCAGCATTAGCATGTTTGACTTGGACACATGACACAATAGATATATTGGGAGTGAATACAATGACAAATAACTGTGTAACAGATGCCCCCTAAAGTATGAAGCCCGAGAGAGTGGGAGGGGTGAAAAGCTTTACAAAACTGGCTGAGCTGGAACACCATCTAGAAGAACCTGCAGGCGCAAGTACAACTGATATCTCTGATAATGAAATACCTCTAGTCTAGGCATGAATGCAGCCATCCAAAAGACATACGAACTAGGTCTGTGGTATGGACACAGCCATCCAGCTAGTGAGACCATGATAATGATAAAGGTATGGCCGCAAACATCCATCAATGGGTCATGTAATCACGAACCAATCCACGCAGCCCAAACATGTGTGATTTGAGTTCAGGGTCTTGAATCCAACCGATCATAGTACAAATTCTAACATGCGAATAGAGGTGCTGAAGTCGAGCTTGATAGAAAATCACTTGATTACCGGTCAATGATATAAATCGTTAACAAGTGCAAGAGAAACCACCAATAATGCCAATGGTTCTCAAGGTACTATCAAGTACAATCCATGAAGTGCCAAGAATGAGCTGAAGTCAAACACTCATGGAATCACCCAATCGACGACCAATGATGTAAGTCGATCGTCAGGAACAAAGAACTTGCCATTGAGGCATGCAAGCTCCAAGGTACCAAAAGGGATCTCTAGATCAATCTCATGGATAATGAGATGAAATTGACAGGAGACGATCCGTCGTAGGAGGGCCATAATATTTCCCCCATCAACGACACGAGATAAGGAACAAGTGGTAGATGGTGAAACAAAGTATCAGAGGAAAATGCAAGGATGTAAACTGCAGAAGGATTATACTCTTGAACATGTTGGCGACACGACTCCGGAGGGTGGCAGCATTCAAGTACCAAAGGATCAGAGGTTTAATGGAGAGAACATGGATCATATGGAATGAGGCTAAATGATAGCCCAAACCCACGGAAGGCCAAATGATGATGTATGGATGTCCCAACCCGACAAGAAACAGAAGTGTCAATGTTCAAGAGTGACTAGCTGCAATAGACAATCAATGATGATTTCCAAATTTTCCCCCACCATTGCTGGCGAGTACCCCAATTATTTTTGAAAACAAGCTTGAAGGGGATAGCATATGCTTGTGATATAAGTTCGACCTTTGGTCGAATCCAAACTAGTAATAGTTTAACGAGCCCTAGGGAGGAGAAGCTCAAGTCTCGTCATGGTGACGAGTCCAATGTCGTCAGGGTTTAACGGGTTCGACATAGGAAAAACTCAGAGTCTTTTTCATGTTTAGGGAGTTTGAAAAAGACATGGAAAAGAAAACTCCAGGGGGTCCTTTTTCGTAAAGTTGTGTCTCTCGAGCCCGAAAAAGTATAAAATGATACTCGAAAGAACCGCTTAACCATTATGATCAAGGAGTACTTTTCGTGATTAGTGATCTTGACCCGAAAAAGTAGAAAAGCAATCGAAACCACGTCATTTCGTAACCAATAACAAGCCTGAAATGACAAAATCTCAGCAATCTTTTCTCGTTTACATGGTCAGAAAAGAGCTTAAAGCAGACCACCTCTCATTTCATTTAACGAGTCGAAAGGGACAACTCGACTATCTTTTCATTTTTTGAGTCGGAAAAGAGCGTTAAAGATGAATTTACAGACCAAGTGCACATGTGACTCCACGACCTGTAGTTCTGCACAAAGCATGCCAAACGTAAAGCCCGTTCGACATAAACAATTAATGTATCTGAAAACATAATTAGAAACCAAAACTCTAATTAACCATGCAAAAAATGGTAAAAAATCCACATTATAAAGTGCAATTTTTTTAACATTTCAAAAAATTACTATAAAAGGGGGGTAATTCATTTTATTTTAACCATTTGCACTGTTCAATTTACCATTGGAGAATTTGGAGCACCAACCAAAGCTAATTTCTCGAGCTGATTGTGGCCTCATTTATTGATGGTTCGCCGTGAAACTTCTACCAAGTAAGTAGTCGTTCTCGCGTGCTTCATTTCAATGGTTTTTTCATGCATTTGAGCGTTAAACATGTGAGTTTGAACGGATTTTTGAATTGAAGTCCGCCGCTCGGTCATCGCGAGTATACTGCTCGGGTTTGCAATGACCAAGCGCGACTTACACGTAACGCTCTCCGATCATTGCGAGAATCTGTTGTATTATTGCGATGACTGCGAGAAGATTGAACTATGAACTTCGCGCCATCGCGACTGTTTTAAAAACAGTCGCGATGGCGACAAATTACGGATTGAAATTTATGAACGAAGTTCTAATTCATTTATTCTCGTCATGCAGGGCATTATGGCTTTTGTCTGGCAGGAATGAGTTCACGATGCCAATGATGAGGAAGCTTTTGCCAATGCTGGGTGCCGAAACGCTTTATGTGAATGCAGATTGCTAAAATTCTTCCTTACTCCACACCTTGGGGCCCAACCTGATTTGCTAGAGCTGATAATCCGTGCATGGAACCCAACAGATGGGAAATTCATAATCCAAGGCTGATACATCGAGTTCGATGCAACATATATAAGCTTTTTTACCGGATTGTCCCGTCGCAGTGAGAGGCCAATCCTAGAGGGCCAACGTCCTGGGGGCGATTCACTAGAGATGTTGATGGCACGAGTGTTCCCCCGGGCATGCAAAACAAAGCGGGAAGGTGGCAATCCCGATGGTGGAAGACATAGTTCTTCGTGTACTTCTGTTTATGGTAACTAGGACAGCGGGCTCCCAAGCCCAACACGAGGCTTCGAATACCCAACTGCGGTTAGCTCTTGAATGCCTTAATCTGACCATGTTCGACTGGGCGGAAACAATGATGGCTAATATGAAGAGACAACTTAACAACTATCGTCAAGGAGAGACGAAACAGTTTGGCTATGGATCCATCTTGATCCCACTCATGCTGGAGCGGGTGCCGGCACTACAATTGCAAGATATGGTCTTCGACGCGCCCAGACCATGAAAGACCAGGATCACGCAGTGGGCCCACGTTATGCCACGAGGAGGTGGCGGACGCCCAGTGTCATGGGGGGCAATGTTCTGTGAGTGGTTGGAGCGCCAGACTATCTTTGTTGAGGACTGGCCATATGCTGGGATGGACTTTTGTGGAGATCCCAGTATGCAGCTACCTCCTGGCGAGCAGTGGGATGATGATAGTAAAGCACTTGATCACGTTATTTTTGTATTTTATCTTTTATGATGTATTTTGTATTTTTTCATGCATACGTCCTAATGAGGTACTCTATGGTATTTGCAGATGTGGGACCAGTGAGACCCGTAGGATTGGCTCCAGAGGCGCAGAGGGACCTAGAGGGTATCAGAGAGCTAGCCTTGGCTCCTCCAGCTGGCGATTCGATAGAGACAGTGGCCCAAAATCTCGAGGGTCTGACAGCGGGGATCCCTGATTACATGGGGATCGAGGAGGTCCCCATAGAGTTCCAGATTCACATAGTAGGGGTGATTCCTAGGTTGCACTGATTGTTTAAATGGGTTGCATGAGCGGTGTTGTGCTATAGGGAGCATAACCCACCACAGTAGACACCTAGGTTTTATCTTGCTAATTTTTTAGAAACATGTGTCTCGGATGTATGGAGAGCGCAGACTCTATTTTGACATATACATTTATTTTTTGAGCGCCTCGGTGTGCCACACGATATATAATATATATATATATATAATATAATATATAATTATATATATACATACATATTCCTATGGTTCATTATTGTGTTTTGAATGCTTCTATATGCTATTTTGATTACATGTTACTCAAATGTCTGTCTAATACATAATTGGCTAATGCATCAGTTAACGTGTTTAATCGTCTTGGCATGTGTTGATATGTGATAAAATCAAAATTCCTTTCTAACAATTTAACACGTAAATACAACCTTAAAATCTGATGATCTCTGACGGAATAACGCCCATTAAGCTAGTGGACAACAAGCTGAGAGTCCAAATTCACAACCAATGCATGAATGTCGAGGTTAATAGCCTCGATCAGTAGTTCAATATATTCAAAGACATTGTTTGTGGTACAACCCAAACAAACACCTTAAAGGTCTACTAACTCACAGTGAGGATCGTAGATCACCCATGCCACAGAAGACAGGTTGCATGTACTACGGCAGGCACCATCATCAAAACCAATGTAAGGTGTACCAGACATCTGCATATGAAGCAAAAGACACAATAAGGGGAAATTATGCCTACACACCAAGCCAAAAACATGAAACCACACATACACACAACACACCTGTTGAAAACACACGTATGTACAAATCAGAGTGCATGGGGTTCATGCATAATATTTTTTTAGATAAAGCCCATTTCAGGGCTTATTTAGAGGGTTCCCTTCATAATCAATCAGCTCGTAGGCCCCTTTTTGCAAAACTCGCTTTACAGTATAAGGCCCGTGCCACATAGGCTCGAATTTTCTTGCCCCCACCTTATCATTCGCTTGATCATAAAGTAGGACTAAATCTCCTTCAAAAAAATAACGAGGATGAACAGTATGATCGAAATGAGTTTTCACTCTCTTCTTCTGTGCTTCAATAGCTAGAGAGGCTAGTCGACGGATCTCGTCTAGTCGCTCTAGGTAGAGAAGGCGTTCTTCTACCAGAGTAGTGTTGGGGAGTAATTCGACAGCTAATTTCAAAGAAGGGATCTCACACTCAATCAGAAGGGTAGCCTCTGGACCATAAACCAATTGGAACGGGGTGAACCTGGTGGCATCCTTCATTGAAGTTCGATAGGCCCATAAGGCGGAGAACAACATCAAATGCCAGTTGGACTTGTGCATGCCAACGGTGCGTTGAAGCATTGTAACTAGAACTTTGTTGACAACTTCCACTTGGCCATTGGCCTAATGATAGTACGGTGTTGAAATATCATGCCGCAAGCCCAGTTGGGTTGTTAACTCAATCATCATATGATTATGGAAGTGTTTGTTGTGATCAGTGACGATAGTCTGAGGGACTCCGAATCATGAAATAACATGATTGAACAAAAATTGCGCCACTATGTGACCGTCTTCAGATAGTGTAGGTGTCGCCTCGACCCATTTTGTGAAATAATCAACGGCAACGATGATATACCCATGTCCCCTGGCCAAGCAAGGGTTACAGGTCATATAATCAATGCCTCATTTGGCAAAAGGGCCGATGGTAACAACAAGGTGCAATGGAGCAGGAGGCGCGCGCATTTTCCGTTCATAGATTTGGCACTCATGACAAGAACGGATGGCAAGAATGCAATCCTTGAAGATGGAGGGCCAAAAATAACAAGCACGGAAAATCTTCTGAACAGTGGCATATCCGTACATGTGACCACCACACGTGCCAGAATGGCAGTCATTTAGAACTCGTTTGGCCTCCTCAAGTGTTAAACATCGGCAGAGGACAGAGTCAGCGCCGATTCGGTACAGGGTGTCCCCAATAATGTGATAAGGTTGAGACTGATGGCAAATCTGTCGCCTAACATCCTTGGACAAATCGGGATGAAAAGAGGACGTCTGAAGATAGACAATAATATCCCCATACCAAGGGTCGAGGGTGCTGATCAAGAACAGAGTTTCATCCAGAATATGATCCTCTAACCGAGAGGGTGTGGTAATAGATGGCAGAGAGCAAAGCAACTCAACAAAGACGAGGGACTTCTTAGACTTGGCAGTGGTGAACTCCAATTCGAACTCTTGGAGGATGACAATCCATTTCGAGTATTTTCCCCCCAGTAACTGACGTGAAAAAATGTACGTCATCGGGTTGCAATTAGAAATCACCGTCGTGGTACGCAATAGTATGTAATGGCAGAAACGTTGGACAGCACAAATAGTGGCCAATGCCAACTTCTCGACATGGGCATAGCGAGTTTCCGTATCAAGTAAATTGCGGCTGAGATAATAAACGACATGCTCAGTACCATCATCATCGTCTTGAATGAGAACCATGTCGATGGTGGTATCAGCAACGGCTAAGTAAAGAGTGTAGTCCTGGTGATAATCAGGGGGACATAACAAAGGAGCAGAAACAAGGAGAGCCTTGAGACGCTAGAGTGACTCTTGGGCAGCGGCATCCCAATGAAAAAGGGTGTCGCGCTTCAATAACCACGTATAGCCTTTAGCCACTTCGGCATAATTCGGAATGAATCGTCGTAAAAAATTCGCTTTTCCCTACAAATTCTGCAATTGCTGCAAAGAAGCAGGGGGAGGAAGATTCAGGATGGCTTCGACTTTAAGAGGATCCAAACGGATACTCTCTCGGGAGACGATGAACCCAATAAGTCTACCAAACTCGACACAAAAGGCACACTTATGGGGATTGAGCTGAATACGATAGTGTCTACAACGGAGAAAAATTTCGCGAAGGTGGGTCGGATGGTCTTGACGTCTTACCGAATGAGCCGGAAGGTCATCCAAGTAAGGCTACACAATGTGTTGAATATCATGAAACACGTAGGACATTGCGCGTTGGAAGGTGGCACCGGCATTTTTTAAGCCGAAAGGGAGTTTCTTATAAGCAAAAGTGCCCCACGGACAGATAAAGGTGGTCTTGTGTTGATCGGCGGGGGCGATATTAATCTGGTTATCACCAGAAAAGTCGTCCATGAATGAGTATATTTCACTCCCGGCACACTCATCAATGAGCTGGTCAATGAAGGGTGTAGGGAAGTTATCTTTGGGACAAGCTCGATTAATATCACAGTAGTCAACACATACCCTGAGAGTGCCCTGTCTTTTAGTGACAGGGACAATATTAGAGACCCAGTCTGTGAGTGGGATGGGGTAAATAAAACCAACCTTGAGAAGCTTTTCCACTTTCGCCTTAATAGCTGCAACTTTTCAGGGGTGCACGAGGCGTAGACGATGTCAGACAGGTTTAGCACCCGGATCGGTAGGTATCTCATGCACCACAATGCTA
Source organism: Pinus taeda (assembly GCA_000404065.3). NCBI lineage: Eukaryota > Viridiplantae > Streptophyta > Pinopsida > Pinales > Pinaceae > Pinus > Pinus taeda. Next base: position 240,022 of record APFE030816019.1, read on the forward strand.
GGATCGATGTCGGGCATCTCTTCGTAAGACCAGGAAAGCACATCACGAAATTCATGAAAAGGACCTGTATAGAGCTGAATCTCCTCTGGAGTACAAGTTACTCCAACATGGATGTGCTCGACAATCCCTGGTTTAACAAAGATGTCGATAGGGTGTGTTTGCGTGATGTTCCCCATATTCCCTTCAGAAGACACTTGATAGATCTAAATAGATGTCTGAAGAGGTTGAAAAGGGAAACAAGAAGCAAATCACTCAAGACAAGCAAGCATTTCCCAATGGGTAGGGAGAAACGAGGAATGATGGTGATAATCAGGCCAAGGGGGTTCCTCGAAAGACATAGTCTCAATAGTTGCTTCATCAAAAGGAAAAATTTCCTATAACGGGTCTGAAGAAGCGCTATCTCCAAGCCAAGGGGGTTGCATGTACAAGTCGAGAGCTCTACTGAAAGGAGCAGGTTCAGAGGACGGAGCCAATGCAGAAACAATTTCGACATAGTTGAGCTCGGCAGGACTCAACGACATCTCATCGCCCCAGGATTCTATCTGATCGGCAGGAGGAAGAACCCATGGATTAGAGCAAACATAAATCATATTGATGGGAGAGATATTGGGAGGCGAGAGTGAAAAAACACCCATAAGGGCAGGATCTTTGAAGAGTCCAGCACCCACACTCTCAAGAGGAACTGAGGTATGCTCCACGAAAGGCACATTGCCATTGGAGGAAGAGGCGAAGAAGGAGAGTTGGTCTACTATGATGATATTCCCCTGATGAGGGAAATGAATGACATGGAATAGAGATGAGGCCACGGCTCGCATGGCATAAGTCCAGGTTCGTCCTAAAAGGAGGTTGTAAGTTAAATTTGCATCGACAACTTCAACCTCTACTTCAACCATCTTCCCTTCCAATGTAATGGGCAAGCATTGGAGGATACCATCAGGACGAGACTCTCTCCCATCAAAGGCTCCCAAGGTCATAGGAAACTGGCTCAAAGTCGAAGAAACAATAGCCTTCCAACAGGCAACGGACATTATACAAGTAGAAGCGACTTCATCAATGACAGTGCGATGAATCATTTTGGAATTGATGATGACTTGAATAAGGAAGGAAATTCAATGAGGCAGCCTCGGTATATGACTGTCCAGGTCAAAAGTAATCAAATCTGAGTCAGCCGGGTCAATGCCATCAATGGCCGATAGCAAAGACTTCCTCTAAGAGGAGCAGTTCTGGAGAACTTCTAATGCGGACATAGCTGACGGAACCTAGGCTAAGTCCTCAATGATGCTATAGTGCTGAGCATCACGAGCATTGGGGTTGTACGAAGATTTCGAGAGTACGCCTTTAGGAGGAGGTCGGATGACCGTTTCAGTGCTAGGTCGCTCAATATGAAGGGGACCAGAACTGGACAGAGGAGCACTAGAGGGGACCTCAGGCTCCTTCCCGGCAGGCGACGGATACTCTTTTGCCTAGGTACTAATGTGGATGGGAATTGTCCCAACCATAAATACCTGAGAACCAAAGGGAGAAGAGGATTGAGACGGATCAGCCACCATTTGAGTTTGTTGAGAGGGAAAAGGCTCTTTGAGCACGGTAGGAGTCCCGGGGGCACCCTTCAGCGAACGACTAACTTCGGATCGCCTTGGGCAATCTTTGGTATAGTGATCCTCATCACAAATAAGGCAAGGATACTTAGGCTTGCGTTTGGCACCTTCCTCAGGTGGAGGTTTAGGGGAATCCTGTTTCGGCTGTTCGGCTTTATTCTTCCCTTTTCCCTTCTTTTTCCCTTTCGAGGATTTGTCTATCGTGGTGGACTGGATGACATTCACCTCGGAAGTACTACGAGCATTGGATACACCCTGAGAAGTATTTTCATTTGAAGCATTCTTCTTTCGCTTCCCAGGGTTCGCGAAAGATTTCTTAGAGGGCGGATTAACAGAACCAATGAAACCGTCAACAGAGGGTGTTGGCAGAGCTTTGGAAGCTCTGGGCCTCGGAGCATCAGGCAAATAATCATATAACGTACCAGATTGGGAGTAAACCAAGTCAAGGTACTGAGCACGCGCGATAGCTTGTTCTTCAGTTACACACACTCCCATAGCAATGTCTCGAGCTATTGGACCGACGAATGAGGTTGTAAACCAATTAGTTAGAAGCTAATCGGGAATCCAAAACTTAATCAAACGGCGATGTCGTCTCCATTCATGAATATGATCGGAGATATGTGTGGGCGTAATCTGTTTTAAGGATGTTAGGAGATGTGTGCCCATTTCATATTGAATCGGAAACTAAAAATGAGTTAAGAATGCCATAGCTAACAAGTTGAAGTCCTGAAAAAAGCCGAGAGCTAATTCGATATACCACTTAGCAGCAGAGCCGGTGAGAGTCCGTTGAAAAAGGGACAATCACCTGGAATTTTAGTTGGAACCGGCGGCCAATACATATTATGAAGAATGGGATCATTTGTCATTTTGGACACGTCTGGTAGCTCCAACGTCGCTAAAAAGGGTAATTGAGGATTAAAGGACATTTGCGGCCATAGGTAGGAGGTAGTACCAGAGTTCCACCCAGCTGTTTGTTGCCCCCATTGGTTTTGTCCGAACGGACTGGGCCCATAAGGGTTTTGTCCGTAGGAATTTTGCCCGTAGGGGTCATAACTGTAAGTGGACGGTTGACCCTAGACTTTCCCCCCAGCATTACACTGATTACCAACCTGGCCTGCACGAGCAACATAGGGTTGCTAGAAATTCTGATAAGGATTTACCTACAGTTGTTGATCATTTTGATATGGAGCAAATTGGACTTGCCCTTGGGATTGCTGAGAACCATAAGGCGGTTGGACTCCAAACTGGGCCTAGTAGCCATGTTGGGTTTGATAAGCAGGTTGAGATTGGGATCCAACCTGAATTTGAGAACCGGATTGGGTCTGGAGCCCAGAATGGGGCTGAAAACCGGGTGGCACTTGAGAAGAAACCATCATTTGAGTGCCCGGTTGAGTAGGCCCAAACAGATGTCCTTGAGAAAATTGAGGCTGAGCCATCTGGCTAGAAGCTTGACCTAGCTGAGATTGAGGTTGACTCACTTGCCTAGAAGGTTGAGCTTGCTGGGTAGTGGGTTGTCCTTGCACAATTGAGGGTTTTCCTGGCGGGCCAGATGGCTGAGCAGACTGGACAGTTGGTTGGCCTGGTTGATTTTGAGGCTGACCACTCTGTCCAGTCAATTGACTAGCCTGGACAGTGGGTTGGCCTTGCTGAACATAGGGCTGACCAACTTGCCCAGAAGGGTAGCCTTACTGGACATATGGTTGACCTTGTTGGACGTAAGGTTGTCTCGGGTTACCAGAAGGTTGCCCAAAATAGGTAAAGGAAGAACCACCAAAGGCTGAAGGTTGTCCTTGTGGGCCTCTAGGTTGCCTTGGATAAGGTTATCCATAAGACGGCTGACCTTGATAAGATGGCCCTTGAAAATTTGCAAGTGGTGCTTGGCCACCATGATAAGTGGCGGTACCCCAAGCAACAGATAATAGGACTGTGACCTCAACCGCAGGTTGAGATGGCATAGGTCCAGAGTAATAGATATGAGCTCCGCGAGAATCATAATAATTAAACAGATTTTGAGGATCCGAATTCCGAAGAGCTTGCACATACTGATCATATGCCCCCCCTACTGGAATGGAACCAGAAGAAGGTGGGGCACTTAGTGTGGGATCAACAACTCCTGTCGTTGGGCCACTATAGGTAGGACTAGCAGAAGGCCCGACAATAGTAGTAACCACTGAAGAGGCAGTGGCAGCATTGACAACAGGGACTGAAGAAGCCACACAAACAGTTGGCATGGTCGGAACAGATGTGATGGACACATTGTGAATTTGAGGGGTGAATGGCTCTGAAGTTGGAGGGACAGTATGAGACCATATGGAACTCGAAAGGGGAGACCTGGAACCAATGATGTCCACCAAAGCATTATACCTTAGAGGCAATGTGACACCAAGGGAAGTAACACGGAAAGGTGAAGTTCATGTTGCACGGAAAGGTGAAGTTCTTGGTTCCGTAGGAATAGGTATTTCACTTTATAACATAAAAGGATTTGTCTTGTTCGACATGGAACAAAAAATACTATCATAAAGGGGATTGGATTCATAGCTTGTTATAAAAATTAATGTATCCCCTCACATTCAACTTCATAAGATAGCCCCTCTTAATCATCACATTTAGATATGAATCACATACACCAATCTTAAGAGGATGTATATAACAATTTATTATTTCACACCTATTAACTCTACTTTTTATAAGAAAAATAATCTAGGTAAAAATTGTCCATATAATATCCTATAACAAGATATTCATAGTCCAAGAAATGAACTTAATATTCTTTTAAGCAATGGTTCTAACCATAATTGTTTATGCCTAGACGAGGACATTGGTTTAGCTAGTAGATACAAAAGAAACTTTGAATACTTTACCAAGAATTTGTTTAGTACCAAGCTAGTTAAACTTTTAAATTCCCAATACCTAATAAATTACAATGGTGTATTGAAGTGGTCAAAATCCAACCGAATGTCTTGTATTCATGGGCATGGTAGTAGTGTCATGGATTATGCGACATTTTCTATCCATGTATCCAACAAAACACTGAAGTTTGATCTCTTAAACGACTGTGAATCCAACTTCAATCATAAACCTTTAACTTTAACTCTAAACTTTGTCATGCATAAGCCTGATGGAGTAAAATTTTGATAATCAAAGGCACTTGATTTTTGACAAAAGTAAAGTGGATATATTCTTAAATGATTTAAATAGTGATTTAAATCTCTTGACTTATAAGGTAAAAATTGAGGAACTTTATCATAATTTTACGACAACCCTTTTTAATTCTATTAACAAGTTCTCTATTAAGGTTTCATGTAAAAAGAATAATAGAACAACCAACCCTTGGTATGGAAATGAATGTAAAATTTCTAGGAAAACCATTAGGGATGTTTTTAATGAATCCTTAAAACTTGATAAGATAAATATTTACAAACCGCTTATTAAATTGAATAAAATGTATTGTACCAATAGAAAACAAGAACATCTTTTGCACCTATCTAATATTGATCCTAGGAAGTTTTGGAGTTAAATTCTAATTTGTAAAACTAAAGAAAATAATATGAATCCCTTGAAGGACTAAAATTTCTACTTTAAAAAACTTTATGAATCCCCTAATGTCATGGACACCATTTTCAATGTTAGGATATAGACGATGAAGTATTTTCTTTGGAAGACATAAATTTTAGGGTTAAGCTGCTCACAAATGGGAAAACTACAAACATTGAAGGTCACTGAGATGAAATTTTTAATATTGAAGCACTTTCCTCATCCCTCACATACACAAGCTCTTAGATTTAATAGTGAAGCAAGTCTTCCCTAAACCTTGGATGCAAAGCCTTGTTGTGCCTATTTTTAAAGGTGGGGATTAAAGAATTCCTTCTTATCATAAGACCATTATGATTATCCTCATTTTATCCCAGTTGTATGGAATTATTTTGAAAAAGAAGATTATCCTCTAGCTATATTAAAGCCATGAACAAAGAGCTAACAACCAAGACAACTTTAGTTGATATCAATCAATTTTTGACCACCTTGTTACTCTTAGGATCACTACAAAGGAGTGTTGTAATAATAAAACTAATCCCTCATGTTGTTTCAATGAATTTAGTTTTTTTTTCTTTTTATATAATCTTAAGGGCAAACCTTTGGAATAGGTTGGAAGACTCATAAAGGTTCATTTTAAGTTGAGGGTTGTTACAACGGCTGTATCAGAACATTATTTCCAAGTTTAAAACATTGAGGTTTGGTCAAAAGAAATTAATCACAATATTAGGGTTGATCATGGCTATTCCTTGTCCCATACACTTTTGGGTATATACATTGACATGTTGGAAGGTTGTTAGGAAATCAAGTTATGTTTGTCCAACTCTCGTTGGTACAATCATCACTCTTCTTCTTTCTGCCAACAATATGGTTATTATGGTGAGGAATCCCTACAATGTTTAAAAACAACTAAGACATAACATTTCCGCTTTAATATGGGTATGACTATTAAAATTGAAAAAATGAAGTTGTGATAATTAAATAAAAAAATATCACTTATGATAATTTCATATATATGACAACACCAACTTAGATAAAGTCCATTTATAAAAAATAATTTGGGAATGACAGTCATCATAAGCTCAATTGAAAGTGTAGCATTAAGAAAATGATCAATCCAGGAGGATGGAAAGCTTATTATTGGCTTCCTAAAATTGATTCAATCTCTAGCCAAAACCACCTTCATATCAACTGTGGACGGCATAAGGATGCCCAATCTTGACTAAACCATTGGGGAGTAAGGGAAGATTTCATATTGTAAACTAAGGATAATATTAAAAATATCATTACATCAAAATTCAAGGTGAATTCATGGCATTATAAAGAGTTAGGGGGAAAGAAATTAAGATGCAAATGGCGATAATGACGACAACGATAATAATCCAATTTTAAGGTGACTTCCAAGCTAGAATCTAAATTGTTCTATTAGACACCCTTGTTTGTGGGAAAGGGACCCCCCTTTGTGCAAATATTTTATTGCTAAAGTCTCTAGAGGTGTACATACTCTACCCCCCTCTAGTTTTGAATCTATGACATCCTAGGAAAAAAACATGTTCTTAATCATTAGACCCACTGAACCTGTGAGGAAGTGATCAACTTTGAAATAGAAAACCAAAAGTATTTATGTCTTGATTAGTGTAAAGAAGACAATAAACATTGTTAAAATAAGAATAAATTCTCATGATCTGCAAGTGAAACTAGGGGTTGGTCAATTATGTAAGAGTATTCTATTACTCACAAGCTTGTGTTAAAGTACCTAGAAAGACTCCATTATATAGCAATGGAGGAAGCCCCAATGTCGGTTAAGGATAAACACGACAATAGGACACATGCAAGTCCCTATGTGAGCTTACAACTCACCATACTTAGCTCATAGGGAAATGAAGCGTTGGAAAAGACAAACTCTAGCACTCCCCCTTAAGCAAAACATAGGGAGCAACTAAAGAAGAAATAAAAAAAGAATGGGTCCTAACAATGTGGCCTAATTAGGTACCCATGTACAAACTCTCATAAGTGGAGAAAGAGAGAAAAACCCATAGGAACCCCCCCTCCCCACCACCCAAAAGAGAGAAAGATGCTAGTGCTAAAATTAGCATGGATTTGAAATTGTAGATCCCATAACGATCCACTGAATGGCAAGAACACTTACTCCAATCAAGAATTATGAAATGTTGAAGTACCAAAAACTCTAAAGATGAGAGTCGTGAAATCTCAATGAGGTCGGTCGATATCTGAAGTAGGATTGTTGCAAAGGCACAAGGGTGGCAAACACTATCAACTCCTCCAAAAAATGCTTCAAAGAAACTAGGTGCTAGTAAAGAACCAAGATAAAGGCTTCAAACAGAAGCAACGCCATCAACCAACAAACAAACAATGAGGCCTAACAAGTATCACAAACTTAGCTCAAATGTCATACAACAACACTCCTGAAGTTGTCTTAACATTGTCACCATCACATTGATCAAACACAAAAGCTGACAATTGTCAACAAAGAAACAACAACAATACTTGTCACCATCTAACTAGCCCCCCCCAAAAACACAACTGCGGAAGGAGGGAGAATCAATAGTCTTCATTGCCAACAAACCCCCCCCCTTGAAACACAATTGAGGGAAAAGTGGCAATTAAAAACGAACAACTGATGCAACATGACAATATGAAGTCTTCAAGCATTGGTTCAAATGACACCATGACCATCCATTGATCCATCCACAAACGATCTTGATGGTCGACACTGGTCCATGATTCATTCTTTCACGTCTCTTTTGTAACGATCTGAATGTTGGATTATGAATTCACCAATAATGTTAATGCTTGGGTAATTTCTTCTAATGAGGATGTGCAGATGCCTCGGTTTTTTCCTCTACAGACTTAGACTTGAGTGCAACAATACTATCATTTGGAATGATATTAGAAACCATATCTTTCATCTGTTTATCATAATCAATAGGAGAATTTTCTTCAAGCACCTCATAGTTGGATGTAGGTGATGGGGCAGTAGCATGATCGCATCCAAGACCTGTTCTTGATGTATGCACTACAGGGTTAATAGAAGCAACAAATCCATGTCCATTATTTCCAAGTCCTCCTTGGGTATATTCCATTTTTCTCATTAATCAAGATCCAATACCAATAGTATGCTTTTCAAAACTGGGTGTGACAAAGGCATGTGATGAATCATGATCATCAGCTTTAATATTATGACAATCAACATCATCAAGTGTGGAAGAAGAAGAACTTTGCTCGTCAACAATATCTATCTCAAATTTCTAAAGAGGACTAACTTCCAATTCAAGTTCGTGCTTAGACTCTTGTAGCTTTTAAATAACCCCATCCTTCTCAAGTAGTTGTTGAGACAAGGAATCATAATCTTGTTTCAAAAAATGATATTGCTCCAACATTGTTTATTTTAAACAGTTAACTTCCATAACATTCTGATTATTTTGCTCTTCCAACCACTTCTTCAAATTAGTTTTCGAGTGAGAAACAAACTCGACTTCCTCCTACAAGTCATCAAGAAGGCCAATCTTCTCTTGAAATCCATCTGGAAGCATCTGGAGATATTTTCCCATGGTTGATTCCAAATGGTCAACCTTCTAGATTTTCTTAGCTATGGAAGTTTGCAACCTATTCTTAAGAGTTGCATTCTTTGCTTACAAAAGGGCTACCACTGACTGCATTTGGAGAACCTCTTTACAAAGTGCATATGTTTCCTTCTTCTCACGAAACTCTTGTAATCTTTTACGCATCTTGAGAAGATTGTTTTTGCTAGAAAAATGCCAATAATATTTGCCCAAACTCTCCTTTTTCTTAACCCAGAGGAAAAAAAAATGCCCAATTCTCCCAATGAAGAAATTCCAAAAACTTTTGCCCAACATAAACTTTTAACAACTTTTAGTTTCTTCCATTTTAAAACTAATCTGAATGAGGGCGAAATAAAATGGAAAATTAAACCATTTTTTTTTAACACACGCCTTTCTCCTTAAAATAATTTAGTGGGTAAATAGAAAGAATGAACAAAATAGAAAAAGGGGAAAATTAAAATGTTGAAGCCTGTTCAAATTTTTGTGGCATTGAAAAACACTGACATAGAGGCGTGATCTTCTTCCTAAGAACATTGCAACCTCCACACTTTTATCTGGCCACTTCAAGGGTTCACCGAATCCGCATGCGTTGTGATAACCAAGCAGAGTGACCCTGCTGCTGACTTGGATTGAGTGTTGCACTTCTCTTGAAATTCAATTCAAAAATAGGCCTTGAAACATAAATTCCATCCAAGTGAAATGTCTGAAATAACGACCATAATATTTAGGGTTGTTATTCTGTAAATGAATTGGAGTAGAGTGATATGGAGGCTGTGAAGTAGAATTCTACAATGGTTTCCATGACAATCTCATGGGTGTCATTGTTATTAGTGTTGTGTCTATGTTATGTTATATATGGACACAAAAAATTCATTGTTCGAGTTAACGGGAACCCAAAACTAACAACCTTCCCTACGCACGAGTAATGGTATAGATCAACCATGGCAGCTACTGTCAAAGTTGTCGTAAAAAATGGAATCAGGCACTTCTAAGGATGCAAAACATGACCAAACATTGCTTCTTCATGCTGATAACACTGTGTTGCATGGTTTCTCAGAAAGACAAAGAATTTTAGGATCTTGTTAGAACATGTTGGTTGAATCCAATAGAGTTTGGCTCTAGCCAAAGGATGGGATTGGTGACAAATAAGTTGGGAAGACAGAAAGTTGAAGTGAAAGAATGGGTTGGAAATAGGAAAAGGGAATTATCAAAGGAGCTATATGATATTGAGAGGGATATTAAGACCTTATTGGATCCTACTTTCGTTGGACTATTTACTGAACAAACCAAGATGATTTTCACTGACCTTGTATGCAGGAAGAATAAAATCCTTAAAATTCAGGAATATGAATGGAGGATGAAAAGCAGAATGGCTTGGATTCAAGGTGGGGATACAAATAGAAGGTACTTCATCAAGGCATCATTCCAGAGAAAAAGTGCCAATTCAATATGGTGCATTCGAAATCAACAAAACTATATACTCACGTCCCTAAAGGACATACAAAAGGAGGTTGCACAATATTTTTTCCATGCATTGATATAAGGAGCCTGATACATCAAACATTGAGAGTCAAATGGAACTGGCAAGCTTATTTCCCTGTATGGTTGAAGTGGATGAAAAAGAATGCTTGGATGAACATGTCTCTACAGAGGAATTGAGAGGTGTGTTAAATGAGCTTGCTAAGGAAAACATTCGAGGCCAGATGGTTGGCTGGTAGAATTATTCCTATTCTTTTTTGAGATGTTGGGACCTGATGGAGGAGTCTAGACTCCAGGGGCACATAATAGGTGCTATTAATGCTTCCTTCATTACTCTTATTCCAAAAAATACTAATCCTTCCAAGTTTGTTGATTATAGACCAATCTCGCTCTATAGTGTGGTTTATGTTAGGATATTCCGACACATAGGAAATAGTTAAGTATAACTTGGCCTAGTGTAGAGTTCGGTAAAGTGTGTTTCTTTACTATGTACTTTTTGTAACTTACAATCTGATGGTCATGATATGTTCTAGACATGAAGTGATCTGACGGTTCATTCTCTCCTCAGTATTACCGACACTTGGTCCATGTCTTAACACCCATGTAGTGATCTGACGGTAAATTTTCTTTCTTTTACATTAATAAATTGCCTGAAGTGGTCGCGTTGGCTCAAGCCGTGGACTGTTTCCCTCTTTGAGGGTTTTAACCACGTCAAGAATACTGGTGTATTGATTTGTGATCTATTTTTGAGCGGTGTCATTTAGTGTTCTATCTGAGGAACTTACCCTGTAAATTCCTATAGTTTATAAAATGATTTCCAAAATTATAGCTAACCAACGCAAGTAGTTGCTATCTGAGTATGTTTCTTTGGAGAAATATGGTTTTCATACATGAATGAGAATACAAGATGATGTTGGGGTTGCATAGAAGTGCATACATTCAATCAAATATAGAAAATTGAAGGCATGCATGCTGAAAAACAACCTCATCAAAGCATATGATAGGGTGGATTAGGAGTTTCTATGATTGATCCTCCATAAAATTAGATTCCATAGAAGACACGCCAACTTGATTATGGATTGTGTTACTACGACCAACATAGCACTAATAATTAGTGGGAATTTCTTCAGCATTGGCTGAGATTTGCGCCAGGGGAGTGCCCTTCCCCCTTTGTTCTTCATCCTTGTCATGGACAGACTAAGCAGAGCTCTTAGTGTGGCCAAGGAAAATGGAAGAATCATAGGATGTAGGGTCACTACAAATTACAAGTTGTCTCACTTAATGTTTATGGATGACGTACTAGGACTTAGGGAGTCTAAACTTTCAGAATTGAAAGATTTTTTTTCTAGATAATGGATAAATTTGGCAAGGCATCTGGGCTTTATCTCAATAAGAATAAATATAAACTAATTATTAGTGGTATTAAGGATGAGGAGGCTAAGAAGATTGTTGAACTCTTTGGGATCAAAATCATAACCATGGAAGTAGGGTTTAAATATTTGGGTTTTCACTTGAAACCCAACAATTACAAGAAGTGTGATTGGACTTGGATTTTAGATAAATTTGAGAAGAAGTTAATGTTGTTGGAAAATAAGTGACTTACGATGGGCGGAAGATTGATAATGGAAAAGGTTGTCCTCTAAGGTATCTCTATTTATTGGATGCACTTATTTCATCTCCCTATGGATGTCATCACATTAATTTCATAATAACATATTTTATTTGGTCTGGTGCTTGGCATAAGGCGAAATTCCACCTATGCTCTCTGGCATCCATTTGTCGACCAGTTGAAAATGAGGGATGGGGTATTAAGGATACAAAAAATTTCAACTGTGCCCTGCTCACCTCGAATCTTTGGAGGGCCTTTATGGGGAAAGGAATTTGGAAAAACATAATTAGGGAGAAATATCTCAATAGTACTAGTTTGGAAGATTGGATCTTGGATGGAGCGTCGGTGAAGAGTAAGGCCTCCTTTGTGTGGCGCATTTTGATGAAATCTAGGTATTGGATGTGTAGTAACCTCAAATGGGTTGTCAATTGAGGTAGCCAGATCCGTGTTGGCTTAGATGCTATACTTGGAATGGAGGGTTCCCACTCTCTATCTTTGCCCATCATCCAACACCTCAATAGTTGAGGTCTAATTTCTTTGGAGCACATTGGAGCTGTAATGCCTGGAGGCTTCCCCTCAACCCAATGGTTGTGTGCAGATGGCCTAGATTTGGAGTTGGAGCTATGCTTCGAGTGGGATTCCTTCTACTCTCACCTCATTCATGTTGGAATCACCTTATCCGATAAATAGGACAAACTCACCTAGGGCGAGCTTTCTTAAGGAGGAGACATCTCTGCCAAGGAGGCATACAAATATATCTTTGCTCAGCCTCTGTTGAACCCTTCAAACATGGCTTGGATGTGGATGGGGGAGACTCTTACAAGGCTGAAATGTTTTACTTGGCTCCTGGTCCATAATCGAATCCTTACTTGGGACAACGTCATTAAGAAAGGCCTCCAGGGCCCAAGTATATGCACTCTTTGTAGATCTTCTATCAAGGACACTACTGACATGTTTATGGAATGTCCATTGCTCTATTTGTCTGGGAGAGTGTAGCTTATTTCTTCGAGATTAACCTAATTTTAAACAGACAATCTATTATTGCTTGCTTATAGGGTTGGTCTTCCAGACACTTAGAATTCAAAACTTTCCCTCTCTACACCTTTTGGGGAATTTGGCACTACAGGAATAAATCTATTTTTGGAAATCTGTCCCCAGCTTTGAGTACTACTACCCTTAGAATTGTGGATTTTTTAGTGGAGATTGGCCCTCATATAGCTAGCTGCAACAGGTGTCATTGGGTTCAAAAGGCCCTTGACAATGTCTTCTTGATTAGTTTTTTCGACAGAGCTCGGTAGGTGGGGAGTGTGGTTGTGGGGCGTTGATATCCGTTTACCCTTCCTAAACTTACCACTTCTTTTGGTTTGGTGGTATGGGTTCCAACACAAGAAGAGAGGTATTGGCCCTGTGGGGTGTCCTTAAATGTGCCTTGTGGCTTGCGGTGGCTGAGATTGTAGTGGTAAGGGATTCAAAAGTGACCATTGATTGGGTTAAGGGAGTGCACTCTCTTGTTGTGTCGTCATTATCCCACTGGCTTTTGCAAATTCAAGCCATGAAGGCGGGTTTCTACTCTATTTCTTTTTGCCACATCTTTAGGGAGAAAAAACTCAGGTACACCAACTTTCCAAGAGGGGGATCTCTATGCTGTCTGGATTGATTAGATACAAATGCCTTGATCAGGGATCAATCATCAACTCTAGGTCCTTTGATTTTGCATGATGGAAGGATTTCTTTCTTGACAACATCTTTTGGCAGTCGGAATTTTGATGCTCTATTTTTAATTTTTGATCGGTTTCGGGCTTTTATTGCCCAGCTAGTTGACCTCATGGGATGCCTTTTTCCTTGCTTTTTGTTTTTTCTTGCTAGGTTTCCGACCTATTGTTGGTCTTGTGGTATTTTTGGTCATTGGCGAAGTTTGTTTCAAATAGTTGAAAGTGTTAAAAAATCTATGCATATGTAACATCTTTTATGCTTATAAAACACTGTAGTTTTTTTGATTAAAAAATGAAATGTATATTTTTCATTGGACTTTACTCAAAATTTTCGGAGCTACCAAAAAGAGTTTCTATCAATTAAACCTCCCCTTCAAACTATTATGTTATTATGTTTTATAATGTACACATTACATAGTGACTCTTGCATACAATCCAGTGGGCACATGGTACCGAAAAGAAGAACTTAAATTTTTATCAGCAAAGCTATTGATTTCAGTGAACCTTTTTAACATATTTTTTTTAACACAAAAACTTGATGCCATGTGAAATTAGAAACCTTTCAAATACTTTTCATATAATCCATTGGATAATTAGACGAAAAATATTTTCTTAAAATCAAATCTTATCTACTCATTTATTTAAAAATCAAAATTCCTCAAACCTAAGTCCAATAATTAAAAAAATAAATCATTAAATATTTTTCTATTAGATATTTCTTTAAAAAAAATCAAATATCAAAATAAAACGAATAAAGCGGGATAAACTATACGAACTTTGCTTCCACACAAAGTTTTCAAGGAAATGCCTCATGAATGACGTTACTGAAATTTATGACGAAATGTTTCATGACTCACGATGCATGTGGACCCCACTTTAAACAAACACTTTGTTTGGCATCATGACTGACGCTGTTCCACCATAGCAACTTCCCGGCGCCGTCCATGACCGGGCAACCGGGAGGACAAGATCAAATTAACAGATATATTAACGGAGTTAAAAGTAAGTTAATTAAAATTTTGGATGCCTGGGCGGACAGTTGTTATTTCCTTTGAGGCGAGTGGCCTTTTTGTCGCCGCCCCGGCTCCGGCCCCTTTGGAGACTGATTTATTTGAGCATCGATTGGGGCGACTGGTCTTGATAACTTTAGGTGTCTTAGATTTTTTGTCCGGATTCCGCCTATTTTTAGCGGTACTGGTAATTTTTATTTTACATATAATTTAATTAAATTAAAAGATAATAAAAATAAAGATTTCATCATAAAAATAAAATAATCAATAAAATGTTGTATTTTTATATCATTACCAAAAATTAAGAAATATGATTAGCTAATATTGTTTATATTAACATATATACACATATATATAATTTTTAAATATTGATGAATTTAAACTTCTGTGATCCATATCATGTTTTTTGAGAAGAATTTTCAGCGTAAATCACATTTGAATTCCTCTGTGGACGCGTTTCTAACCGACCAGTGTGGTTCATCATCACAACAAGTTGAAGAATCAGATCTAGGCTGCATATTAAATAGTCAAGCGCTGAACATTCAACGACTATATTTGATTGACCAGGTAACGACTATATTGAATTGGTAGGCTAGACCAACTAAAGTCATCTTAAATTGAAGATATAGAGGAAAAACTATAATTTATGAAAATAGAAATAATAGAAAATGACAAAAATTAAATAAAAAAGGAAATAAAATTAAAAACAAATATTACTAACTAACAAAAATAGAAAACCAATTACTTTTAACATAAATAATTTTAAATAATAATAAAAAATAACAAAAATAGATTTCTCAAAATTAAATTATGGATCAACAAAGACAAAATAATAAGCAATCAAAGAAAAATTAAATGGGTAATCCCTGACCATACCAATATAATAAAGATATTCTATAATTTAGTATAGTGGAGATGTATTTTCTCTAGAAACAACTATAACAAGTGCTTCAAGCCAAGGTAATCCTTGTCATTCAAATAGATATCAATTGTCAATGAGTTGCATAAGCTTTAGTGGATGGTAACCAGTGGTAAATTTGCACATTTACATTTTTACTCCTACTTATCAAAATGTCGAATAACACATAAATAATGGTGGACAATAATTTTTTGTAAGTAGTTAGTATATGTGGCTTATCTTAAAGTCGTAGTTTAAAAATTATGTTTTTTAGTTCTGAAAGTTATGGAAATTCAGGTCATATTTTGAAAAAAAATTGGTTGAGATTTTTGTAAATGTAAGTAAAAGCTGTGAAAATTGATAATTTTAGGTGCCCTAGACTTTTTGCCCCAATTCCGCCCACTTTTAGCGATACGGGCAATTATTATCTTTAATATAGCTTAATTAAATTAAAAAATAATAAAAACAAAGATTTCATCACAAAAATAAAATAACTAATAAAATGTTGTATTTTTTATATCATTACCAAAAATTAAGAAATATGATTAACTAATATTGTTTATATTAACATATATATACTTATATATAATTTTTAAATATTGATGAATTTAAACTTTTGTGATAGAATTTTTAGCGTAAATCACATTTGAATTCCGTTGTGGACGCGTTTCTAACCGACCAATGTGGTTCATCGTCACGACAAGTTGAAGAATCAGATCTAGGCTGCATGTTAAATAGTCAGAGCAGACATTCAAGGACGATATTTGCCAGGTAACGACTATATTGAATTGGTATTTGAATTCCGTTGTGGACGCGTTTCTAACCGACCAGTGTGGTTCATCCTCACGACAAGTTGAAGAATCAGATCTAGGCTGCATGTTAAATAGTCAGAGCAGACATTCAAGGACGATATTTGCCCAAGTAACAACTATATTGAATTGGTAGGCTAGACCAGCTATAAGTCATCTTAAATTGAAAATATAAAGGAAAAACTATAATTTCTGAAAATAGAAATAATAAAAAATGACAAAAAATAAAAATAAAAAATTAAATAAAAGGGAAATAAAATTAAAAACAAATATTAGTAACTAACAAAAATGGAAAACCAATCAATTTTAAAATAAATAATTTTAAATAATACTAAAAAATAACAAAAATAGATTTCTCAAAATTAAATTATGGATCAGCAAAAACAAACTAATAAGCAATCAAAGAAAAATTAAATGGGTAATCCCTGACTATACCAATATAATAAAGATATTCTATAATTTAGTATAGAGGAGATGTATTTTCTCTAGAAACAACTATAACAAGTGCTTCAAGCTAAGGTAATCCTTGCCATTCAAATAGAAATCAATTGTCAATGAGTTGCATAAGCTTTAGTGGATAGTAACCAGTGGTAAATCTGCCCATTTATATTTTTACTCCTAGTTATTAAAATGTTGAATAACATATAAATAATGGCGGACAATAATTTTTTGTAAGTATATCTATTTACATCTTGCTCCTATTCAATTTTAAGGCGACTACTTGCTTAAATTATGGTGGTCAATGATATAATGGTAAATATGTGATATGCGAGTATAAGTTATTTTCAGAAAAAATTGTTTAAGTGATTTAAAAATGAAACATAATTGTAGAAATATTTGGAGGGTAGTGCCATAAAATATTTGGAGGGATACTCACTATTGTCCCATCTCCCCTCTTGCGTGGAGCAACATCAGTGGTGAATACATAGTACTATAGCGTCTCCTAATCACAAAGATAGTGATAGTGGCGGTTCCAATGGCAGATACTTATTACTATCTCCTCTCCTATGTTCTGATTGTGATAATGTATATACAGTGATTATGCTTGGAATCAAATTTGTTCAGCGACCTGTAAACGGAAAGCTTACGATGATTATTACTTTAGATTTATTATTTTAAATTTATGAACTTTTGATGATTATTATTTTAGAACTTTTATTTTAAGTTGCATGTAAATAAATTAATGTTAATTTTTTTTTTTTTTTTTAATTTTAGATAATAGTATTAGTGATTAGTGATAGTGGGTTTGGAGTATGTTTTAAAAGTGCTTTTGCGTGTTCAAGAGTTGGTATTTTTTGGACATAAGGAAACATATTAAGATCAAGGTCCAGAGGTATTGTGATGTAGGAGCATCCAACTGAAAGGCGCTAAAAGGTGACAACTGAGATTGACTTCTTCTATTGGACAGAAGAAGAAGTTTTTGAATTTTATTTTACTTTTGTTTTAAATTAAATTTGGGCTGACACAATCATTGTAATTTGAAATTAAAAGAACAGTTAGATTAGGATTAGTTAAATGTTAGGAATTAGTTTCAAGAAATTGTTATGTAACTAAAAGACAGTTTCTCAACCATGTGGAAATCTTGAAAAGGCATAAAAAACAAACCAAATCCACATTATGGGGGCTTGCCATCTTACAAAAGAAGAATAATCAGAAATAATTGATTTGATAAACTGTGTGTGAAGTATTTTATTATCATAAATTTCCTGTGATTATATGTGATATTTTCATCTTAAAGCTAGATAGATTGTTAACTATAGTCTGAGCTCTGTTTGATTAACAAGCCAACAACACAGAAACCAGGACAATTAACCACAACACACCCGAATTAACAACGAGGAACAACAAGTTATATCATAGTCAAACTGAACTAGGAAGGAACAACATGCTTCAAATCAAGACTACAGAAGAAACAAACTGAGCGAGAACATCATTATAAAAGAGAAACCATAGGTACATTTCTAAAATAATTCTTTGGTAAACAAAATTTAAATTTATTTCTTTTTAAAGAGTCCAAAATATACATTGAATAAGCTTCAAACAGTGTCAAACAATAACCCAACAAGGGTTATAAAAGATTATACATATTATCAAATGGCTAGGGTTCCACCCTGCTCACAAGTTTGGTAACACATTCAAACAATGCGGGGCAAGTACAAACCCTTCAAGAAATATAGTATAGCAGAAACCCTCTTGGGGTTTTAAGTTCTAACGAAATTAAAACTACCAGCTACAAAGGGAAAGACCCTACCCTTTTGGCATAGGGGAGTCTTGGGCTTTGAAGACAGCAAGGAGTCACCCAGGTTCCAAACCTGCAACCACAACAAAATACCCAAGTGAGAAAGCCACAGGAGAGTCAGCGAAGGATTGTGTTGATATTTTATCTAGAGAGACAAGCCATCTAACCAGAAGGCAGGAAGAAAAAACAAGCACGAACAGGACTCCATCACAGTAAGGTCACCAAAGGGTTTAACCTGCTCATAAAGGAGCCAAGAGATCAGTAAGACGAAAACAAAAAATGAAGGAAGGAACCAGAACGAAAACCTACTTGTGCGTGACGAAGTCGAGTTGCCCAGGAGTGAAGCCAAAGACATTGAACATACAGAAAAACAATCATAAAAATTACATACAGGACTGTGAAAATCTGAGCAAAAGTCGAAGGGTAATAATACAAAAAGAACAGTGCACCAAGCATGTACGTCTCGTGAAGACAGAGACCTTGCAAGAGAAGAATCCGAAGCCATTTCACACAGACAGAGAACCTTCACAAATCATCAGTGATTACAGGGCCAAAACCCTTACCCTCTTCTTTCGCTCAGGCCTTGCGACAATAAGCGAGAAGTGACCAATAACTCTAAGGACGAAAGACAAGTGACTTTTGACCGGAGAGATAAGCCCACGGATTCGGCCCGAGATCGCATGAGGGTGACTGCCTAGGGAGGAGTGTAGGTAGGTAGAGTTAAATTCACAAATTAATTATAAGGTCCTTGATATAGCAAAACAACCGTATTTCAATTATTGGCATTGAAGTTTGCGTCCTTGAGAATCCCTACCAATCTAGCAAGAGTGAAAAACTGCTTTCTTATGGACCATCAGCGTGTTATTCCAGGGGGCATGGTTTTCCTTGAATAATGGTGATGAGTTAGCCTCATTAACTGATAGCAGACAAAGATGGTTGTCCTCAGTGCTAGTTTGACAAGCCAGAGATGGTTGTCCTCACTGTTGGTTTGACCACTGAGTTATGATATGTTTTCCCACCATGATAAAAAAATAGCATTAATGACATAATTGTGATTAAGTAAAAGATATTTATTTTACTTATAATAAATCAAGACTTTGATATTACAATTTTTCAATAAAACAAATGTATGTAGAAAGTAAACCAATACTTTAATCTTACAAATTTTCCATAAAACAAATGTATGTAGAATCTCAAATTCCAAAGTGATAGTAACAAATTTTCAATGAAACAAATATATGTAGAATGTCAAAATTCCCAGAGGTGATAGTAGCACTTCCTCCCGCAGTTGTCTATAATGCGACTTTTTGAAAGTCTTTCCGGTGGGTTTTTCCGGTTCAAATCCGGTAGCAATTTATTGGAATCGCAAGTTTGATAGCTAGTTTCTGCACAATGAAAGCCTCCGAGGGGTTTTTTAGGGTGTTGAATCCAAATATGCAGTTAAAAAACCATTTTAACTGCAACAAATCAAGATTTAACCTCAATTTCTTTCGCCGGATTCCGTCACCAGAATCTCCAAAAGGTCGCATTATAGACAACTCCCTTCCTCCCAGTGAGCAAGATCTTCTAACTGAGCAGTGAGCACGATCTTCTAAATTTCGAGAGCAATGAGCAAGATCTTCTAAATTTCAAATAAAAGATACATTGGACCAAATGTTGTAACAAGGTGACCTTTTGGTTAGATAGATTTGTGCGAAATTATATTAAAAATTAGCAATTTTGTAATTTTAAATTTTAAATTAGTAATTTTGTAATTTTAAATTGTTAGTGTGGTTAATCCAAACCTTTTATAAAAATTTAAATTTATTTTTAAATTTAAATTATATCACCAAATTATAAAGAAAAAGCCAAATAACCACTCACTAACATAGTAAAAGATGTGGAGGAAACAAGTGTGGATACATAAAAATGTTGAGCTCTCCTAATCCATTACTACCCTAGGGAGACCTTACCATCATGATGGCCACGAAGAACCTAAGGTAAAGTAACAACTTTAGTTTTTTCTTGTTAAAAAATT
This sequence comes from Pinus taeda, assembly GCA_000404065.3. Taxonomy (NCBI): domain Eukaryota; kingdom Viridiplantae; phylum Streptophyta; class Pinopsida; order Pinales; family Pinaceae; genus Pinus; species Pinus taeda. Next base: position 260,508 of record APFE030816019.1, read on the forward strand.
GTTAATATTTTTTATTGGAGTTATCCATGCAAACTGCTAGTAATAAGAGCCATGCCTATAGCATCAACATTGAAACAAATGAGTAATGGAATATATATTACCCATCTTGTGCATAATGTATGTCATGAGTGCAAATTGATATTGGGTTTTACCAGTAAGGAGTTTATCATTATATTGATTGATACTAGATTTCTAAAAAAGTTCATCATTATACTAATCGTGAAATCTTTTGAAAAATTAGTAAGCATTTAAATGAAAATTTCAAAATACCTTGGAATCTACTCTAAAATTATGTTTACGATTAAATTTAAGTAAACAAAAATGAGAACCAATATTTTTTTCTCTAGGTTGTCATTTCAGTAATTGATAGAGTATGCCTCAAGTATATAAAAAAAAAAAAATTCTTAAGGTGTAGTTTTTAATCATTTAATATAAAAGAATTAATACATATAATATGGAATTAAATGATTAAAAATATATATCTTAAAAATTTCATGCTTTTTCATATTTAATAAATCTAAATTTAAAAATAAATTTACATTAATTTTTTTAAACTCATTGTTAACATTTTTTAAAATTAATTTTAAAAGTTTTACATAAATTTAAGATTTTGATTTAATTTAATTTGATTAATTTCAAAGGGAAGAAAACATATTCACTAAATTTTAAACCTAGATATAAATGAAAAAATAAAAGGGGCAATTAAGAGGGGGCGGAGGGGGACAACATGGTCTGCCCCGCACATGCGACAGTTTTCAAGCATGAGGAGATGGTAATTGTTATTTTTGTTTTGACCATTGTTACCAAAGGGCTGAGGCTGAAGGAGATTGTTAGGGTGAGCTCTTCCACTTCATGTAGACAAGACTATGGCCAGAGAGTTTCCTTGCCACGATTGTGAGAATAGTTCTTGACTCTGTAAATTATGTTCAACCCATTGCTATAGGTTTAGTTTTGGTAGGGGATAATCTCTAGGCGAGTGCTATAGTTTTAGTGAATAACCATAGCAACATTTGCGACATTGGTCTCCTTGGGACGATTTTTGTTTTTGGAATTGGAGGTGTTTAGGGCACAAAAACATAGGATGACTTTAGCTTGTTGATGGTGCAGACGGGACTACTCCGCTCTCGACTTCATTTGATGTGGCATCCTTTGTTACCTATCCCAATTTGAGTTATGAGTTGGGCACTACGTCTTTCCGAGTGACTTTATTTATACTTGTTGTTTCATCTACTTTTATTCTAGACAAGGATATTGGAAATCTATTTGTAGTTGTGCTTTCATTGCTAGTATTCTCTATAGGAAATTACTCAAGCTTATGGTATCCATATATAATTTTCATCTGGTATTTCTTCTCCATCTTTCTATGTTGCCTTGTTTTTTGCCCTTTATCCATAACTTGGTTCATATCCTACCTTGGATTAGGGATTTTCCCTTCTAGGTTTATACCCCTGTGTCTTTGGTCTTCATTTTATAGTTTTTTTCTTTCACAAAATGTGCTCTCATCCTCTGCAGCACATGCACAACGACTGATGAGGGTGGGGTGGCCATGGATAAGAGGGTAGGTAGGGTGCTCACACAAAAATTAGAGCCTAATTCCAAGCCAATGAGGTCGCGGAAATTTATCATTCTTCTTCCCTCCTAAAATTAGAGTTGAAATATGACAACCTAAGACCCAACTTGTGGATGAACGTCTTGCTTTTTTGAATTATGATGTTATTGGAGAGGTTTCCACCTAGGTTCCTAACCATGGGCATACCACGAGAGGGCATACCAGGGGAAGAAGGAAGCAATATTTAAACTCAATTATTCTCCAATAATAGCTTGAAACTCTTCTCGGCATAGTGTTGAAGGAAAAACAAGACGAACAATACAGCATTTTCTCGGCATTGAATGATCTCAAACGTGGATAAAGATTTCATCTTGCATGTTTGGAAATTTTGGATGCTCAGCTAGCACACTTAGAGGGCCACCTCTAGTTTTAGATCAAGCCACCAACACCACCTAGTTCCAGTGCTAAAGACCCAACACCTATGACTTCTTTATATTCTTTAGTTGATGTTATCCAAAGAGATTTCCATTTTCAGTTATTTTGTTGCTAGAATGGTAGATTCTCATGTATTTTTGTACTATTATGACCAATATTCAGACGATGGCCAACATATTTGGTTTCCCTTGTCATATATTGAGGCCACCTTCTTTGTCTATAGATAATCATGGACATAAGATAGACATTTGACAATGTTTTGACTTTTTGAGGCAATACAATCTTTAATTCAAAAAAGATATTTCCTTTATTTATTAACTTTATTTATCAATTAAATATATCTAAATTGATCATGTTTTAAAACATATCTTCAATATAATTTGATAAATTGTTAACCAAGAAGATAAATATTGAGAGATTATCCTCTCTATCAGTTCTGACATGCTCTGTTTTCTCATTGCACACAATGTCCTGTAGCCCTGGACATATATGCCAACCAGCCCTTTTTTTCGATCCTGTTTGCTATGATCTAGCTGACCCCCCACTTCCCCTCCTTCGTGATGGCCCTTTTAGTTGATTCTACTTTTGTGCTTTTGGTCTCTGGTTTGCTGATCTGCTAGGCTTCACCCTAGCTGGGTGGTCAATCATGATACATATGGCCTCCCCCTCTCATTTGGACCAGGAGATTGTTGCTTTCAACTCCTTAATCTAAAATGGCCCTAATTTCTAGAAGGCTCCTTCTTCTCTCCTTGTCAAAATGCTTGATGAGATCTGAAAGTTGAGATATTTTCTCCTTAGTTAACGATTTGTGCTCTTGGGTTGGCATATCAAGGCATAGTTAATCAGTTTATGGGATTATGCCCCTCTCCTAGAATTGTCTGCTAATGGATCTAGAACAATTGAAAACTATTGATCAAAGGTGAGGTCACTTCTTCTTTTGCAGCAATGGTTTATTCACTTTCTACTTTGAGAACAAAGAGGATTGAGATCTGATCTTTTGTAGTGGCATATACTTCATGGGAACGCATCATTTTTAGAAAAATTGGGAATGGCTTAGGGAAATACATTCACTATGTTGAGCCTCGAGACGAGATTTTACTTGTGCCATAATATGTGTTGAAGTAGATATGGACAAAGGATTACATGTTGTAATCAATCTCAGTTTGGATAGTTGGATGTACATTCAAGCAGTAGACTAGGATCAACTCTCGTTCAAATGAAAAATATGCCATGATTATGGTCAATTTTCCAGAAACTTCCCCAAGAAGCCCAAAGAACCCAAAAAACAAGTTGAATATGGGGATCAGTTATAACAAGCCAAAACAAGGAAAGGCTCTCAAAAGCAGCATGCCACCTCTAATTAGCGGGAAGGGCTCGCTCCTCAATAGGGATGTTGACCGTCTTCTCCTAAGAACAAATTTGTTGTTAGTGGTGAAAGGATGAGTAAATCCACTAGTTGTGGTGTTTCTGGGAATCGGTTTGATGCCCTATCCAATGTAGAGGAAGAGGGAAAGATTCCTCCTAATTATTGTTTAGCCTCAGTCCAACCCAATATTCCTCCTATTTTTGAGGGAGTTACAGAGCTAATGATAGATACTAATACTAGTAAAGAACCTAAAACTGGAGGGATTATTCTTTAGCCAAAGAAGAATAATTTATTTCACCAAGAGAAGGAAATTCCAGAGCCACATTTGCAAGTTCAGCCGATAAGAATTCCAAAGCTGAGAAAGCAATAGAGAAAGAACATTGCACCCATCGATTTGGCGAAAAATCAAATAGAGAGATGAGGATCGAAAAAACAAAAAAATAAAAGGAGCTTGGTCACCAATCCACTCCTAAAAGCGTCCATTTGAGAGAAATGAGTGGCAAAGGAAGCAAAAGAAGTTCAATTAATTTCACCTTTATAATTTAATATAACACCTCAATCTCAACAACATGACAACATGCCTAGCTCAAATATAATAATGTTCCTCATGAGGCTTGGAAAGTCATAATGGTCCAAAGTTATCACAAGATGAAATATCACAACTGGGTCAGATATGTTTAGTATAATGATGGATTTAATAGATGTTTATATTAAAATCGTGGTTGAAATGAAATTGATGACAATATCTCTAGCTCTTTGAAATACATTATCTATTCATGCAATTACCCAATTGAATGATATCAATGAAAGCTGAGAATTTAGTTGAGCCTAAGCTACACAAAGTTTCATATTCCATCAAGCATATAATGCATAAAATTCCCAACATCAAGCAAAATATGTCCACACTTTGACAAATGATTTATGTAATAACTTCAAACTATGAATTAGAAATTCATCCTCCCACACTAGACCAAGCTATTTCTATCCATTTCTATATATTTTTATCCATTTCAATTAGTGGATCAAGGTAAATCATGATGTCATTTATTAAGGTGATAATAATAATCTATTTATGTTTTCCTTGGGTTATATTTTAATTATTTTATTTAAAGGTATTTAGAGATTAGTTGATTAATGTATAAAGTTATTTTCTTTGAATATGGTTCACTAGGTAGTTTGTAGTCATTCATGATGGGATAATGAGTGGTTTATGCTTTGGGTAGTGAGAAATTATTTACAAAGGTAGGAATCTATGTAATGTTTTGTCAAGTATTATCATTGTTTTGGAGCTTTACTCATTTGGAGGTTTCCCCTTTAAAGAGGTCCTTGGAGATTGCTTTATTTCAAGATTATCAAAATAAGGGTTAATGTTATATAAGTTCAATACTATTGTTCATTCATTTTATGTTTTGTAGTTCGTCTTTCTTCTAATATTACTCTTAATTCACTTTTTTTCTATATAAATACACTACACGTGGTAGCAGAGATCTTTCTTGTGTAGATACATGCAAAACATTTAGACCCGTCTTTTAGGATAGAAACATGTTGTGATACATTTAAAGATAAGTATTGTTGTCCAACAGGCATAATTGTGATTAGAAAGAATACATTATCATATCCATAGCCACCCCAATATAAGGACATTATGATTCCATTGGCTCTATCACCTTGAAATTCTAAATTTCAATTGTTCCTAGCTCTTATTTCCTTAACTATGAACTCTATTACCATAATAATAAATATTCCCTACACATGAAAAAATATGCAGCGTGACAATATTTAATAACATGCATAATCTAGGCATAATATGTGGCATGTAGCAACACTTATCGCTTGCATATTACACATCATAAACACATCAAGGCATACATAAGTATAAGAACACAATGTATTGGTGAAATAACTAACTAGCTACTAACTAAGGATTTCAACATTGGGCTTTGTTGCTTATAAATCTCAACAACATGCTACCTCTAAGCTAGGGATATAATACTACAAAGGAAAATTAGGCCTTTGCTCTCATCCCATAACCCAATTTTTCCATAGGTTTCTCACTCAACTAACCATCCCAATTACTAGCTCTCTTTTCCCTTCCAATGCACATAACTAGAAAAGTGTAGGATGGATAAAAAAATATCTTTGCTAGGACACCAAGGATGTTTCTATGGCATATTACTATAGGATTTTGCTTCAATTTCCCTTCAATGTCTCTATTATGGCTTTCTTAGCTACCCACACCAACTACAAGATCTTTTCTACATATTTCTTACCAAACTCAAATAACAATTGGAATTATGGAATCATGGAATGAATGACCTCAACTTAAAAAACCTTAATTTTTATGTTCACGCTTCCTTCCTGCCACTTAACATTCAAAAAACTCCTTTCCCAACCACTTAGGCACCAATCATAAAACTAATCCCTTTACATCATATGATTGGGGGATCAGATCATGATTTCTTCTCATTGTTAGATGATGATTACAAAGTAAGAGTTTTGACCAATTTTAAACTTTAAATGATCCTATAAATTGGTTTAATATCTATACATGATTTCATTCTATAAAATTTGAATTAAAATATAAATATAATTTTTATTTTTTTATTTTTTAGAGATTTTTTTTAAAAAGATTGTATTATAATTGTTTTATGAACTACATATATCCATTTTAAAGTTTATTAGTGCAATCATATAGGTTAAATCATTGAATGCCCATAGGCCTAGTATTGGGCACTCATTAACATTTACTTACAAAACAAAAAAGCCTCACAAAATAAATCTCACAAAACACATTTGGCCATGTATTTGCTCACATATCTATTTATATTTTAGCTCATTAGAAAATTGTTTGTCAAAAAAATTGTCATATATTTTAGCTCATCAGAAAATTTGTCGTCTAAAAGATATTTTCTTAATAAATGGGTGAAAACCAACAAATCGTTATCAATGGAATGATATTTGTATCATTAATTTCCTAAGTGGATGCAATGGTTCTACTGCTACCACATCAATAATGGCCTCTCTTTTTCCACTATAATGATGATCCATCCTTAGTAGAGGTGTGTCAATTTTAGATATTAAGTTTAGTTGTTTAGTGGAAAAGTGATGATCACACATTTGGAGTGATATTATTAATCCATACCCAAGATTAACGTTGAATGATATACATTAAAAGGGAGGACAATGATTGCATGCATGATCCCCATTGTTCAATTTGGAACTTCTGTTTCGGTTCCAATATATACCCACATATCGATATAATAGTGAAATTTAATTATATTTGAATTTGGATTTAAATTTGGGTGTGTGTGTTATTTAAAAAAATGACTGACAACGTATTTTTTAAATTAAAAATAAGTTATATTGATGATGATGATTAACACCCACTAAGATCAAGTTGATTTATTGAACCTTAAGAAGGTAAGGGATTACTTGGTAGGGATGGCTAAATCCTCATGGGTGTTCTTCCAGGTGCGTCACTTCATGTTTTCTATTGATACAATACATTTTCTTCCATTTAATAAGGGATTTGTATGTATTGATATTATTGATCTATAAGAATTCATTAAAAGCATCCTTAGTGAATTTGCTAGAAATTTTACATTCATTGTCATACCAAGGATTGGTTGTTCCATTATTCTTTTTGTTAGAAAATTATATATTACATAGAAATGGAACACATAAAATATTTCATAAACATAAACATAGAAAACGCATAAAAAAGAGAGAGACACAGATATACTTGGTCCACCCAATTTGGGCTACATCCATGGATAAACAACTAGTCCTTCCTTTATATTATCCAAAAAAATGAAGAGATACAACCTACAACAAATCCAATGTAAGTTCCTCTTTTCTCTCACACAATCTCCTCTCTCCTTCTCGCTTAGAATAGACATATATATAGCCGTAATACAATTCCCTCATATATAGCGAGGGGTTGCCTTTTAGGGCAAAAAACCCTAAATTAAATATAACTTCTACCATCAGATCATCTACCTAATGAATGGCTCAGATTGACTATGAAATTACAATATTTTACAAGGAAGATTTACATCTATTTTAGCTTCGGGGGCGCTGCCCTTGAACCCCTCCCGGGGGGGCTCATAAAATCACTGTTGCCCCCCCGTGAACCCACCTGACAGTGATTAAATGGGCAACGTTTCTGCCCCGTTATGAAATGGGGTCAAACGTGGCGTTTCCGCCCCATTATGAAATGGGATCCAATGCGACGTTTTCACCCTGTTATGAAATGGGGTCCAACACGGCGATACCTTTGAATAAAGAAGATAATTGAGCTCCACACCCAACACTTTTTATGTAACACTCCAATAAGGAACTTGTTAATAGAAGTATAAAGGGTTATTGTAAAATTATGATAGCGGTTTTTAATTTTTCCCTCATAAAATAGGAGATTTAAATCATTGTTTAAATCCTTTAAGAAGAGACCAACCTTACTTTTGTCAAAATGTAAGTGTCTTTGACTATCAAAATTTTCTTCTATAAGGATTTATGCATGGAAAAGTTTAGAATTAAAGGTCTATGATCAAAGTTGGATTTGTGGTTGTTAAGAGATCAAAATTTATTATTAGGATGGATACATGGATATTATATATCACATAATCCATGACGCTAATACCATGCACATGAATACAATTCATTTGGTTGGAGTTTGACCACTCAATTACACCATTGCAAATTATCAGAGCTTAACTAACTTAGTACCAAACAAATGCTTGGTCAAATATTCAAATTTTATTTTGTATCTACTAGCTAAAACAATGTCCTCATTGTAGGTTTTAACCCTGTATAAAATTACCTACATGCGAATTCTAAGAAATATAAAAAAAACAATGGTGAGAATATAAAACAAATACACAGAGATTTCCATGGATCCCAAAACTGGGACTACCAGAATGATTTTCATTATATTCCTTTCAATGTTACAACACACACACATACACACACACACACACACACACACACACACACACACACACACACACAC